>CAIGRT010087127.1:0-15393 GCA_903798405.1 Fraxinus platypoda
TTTCTTATAAACTTTATTTGGTTTGTAATAGATATCGAATCTCGTAGTCTTTTCGCATTTGTTTTATATCTCGATAAATTAATGATAATTTAATTGACACGAAGCTGCAATTCATTACACCATCCTCAAATTTATAGAAGCTTCAATTGATTAACCGCCCATCTTTTTCTTCAGTTCAAATGTACGAAAAATAAGTGAGTGGAAAATGAAAATTAGAGTGACAAACAAAAAATAAATCTTGATATTGATTATACGCTCGCTCCCAACTTTCCCATATCCTCAAAATCGTCCATAAATTTCATGAATGTGATCAAATCAAATTATAAGTAAAAAAATAAGTAGCTTGCCAACTAAGAATGAGAAAAATGGTTTCTAATTATGCATATTAGTACTTGTCTTCTTCAACTGTCCGCTTGATTCTTGATCAAATGTGTACAAAAGACGCTATTGTGTTTGGGAGAAAAGAGAGGTGGAAGTGGAACAATCGAAAGAGGAAATTTCAGTGACAGCGATAAAATATTAAGTCGGTTTGATGAAATTACTGACGTTGGAATGATGAACCCTGCAAGACAATGCCTGCAATCTGTTTGATTAAATTACTGACAAAGACGCCATTGCCTAAAAGTTCAACGATTCTCGTATCAATGGCGTCTTAGCAATCTGTTGTATGTGTGAACAATCGCCCTCTCTTTTCTACTCTGTTTTAAAATGTTCGCCCCATTCTTCATTGCCACCACAAATTTCCGACTGTACATACTATCTCAATGGCCTTCTCAATCCTCAAACACCACCGCTCAAAGTCGCGGTGGTCCCACCTCCTCTCCCTCCTCACTACCACCAGTAACCTCCTTAGCCCGTCTCAGTTTTCCCCAATTGCTCTTGAAATCCGTAACAATCCCCACCATCTTGCCCGTCCATTTTACTGTTCGTGGTTCTCCTTGCTTTCCCATCCTACGTTACCACAATTCACATTATTTGTCATTCCCGGCTTAAGTCCGAGGCGAAGCTTAATTCGGTTAGCTTTTGTAAATTCCCAGAAGCCCACCAGCCCATTTCTTCAAGCCCGCCTCCCATTCTTGAAATCCTGATCAACCCTTATAGGACGTGTGGCTCTGCGACATTTGTTAGTCAAAGCTTGTTTGGAGCCAGAAAAAATTTTCAGTGCGGGCAAAATTTACGTTAAATTTGAAGTATAAAAAAAATTCTCTTTATAACAAAGAGACTTGTACAACTAATTTTATGGCAAACCACACTTTCCACTTCAATAATTGTTTCACAAAGTGGAAAATGTTTCACTTCCACTAATTTTTTCCAGCAGTCAATTTTTCTCTCACCCACTATTTCTCCCAAAATCTGTAGAATGGCAGTGAACAGCGAATTCTACATATTATTCAATTCTTGCTTCAAGAAATATGAAGTCTCCAGAACTTCACAAAAAGGCGATGCTGCATCTTCATTCGCAATTACACAAAATTGAGTGCCGGTATTGCCATCCTCCGCCGGCAGTGCAGGTATAGCAATTCTTTAACTGAGGCAGCCCAAAGTTGAGTGCAGGCACCGGCCTACACTCGACTGTACATGGCTCCGCCCCTGACTATGTGTTAATGGTTGCATTTTATGGAGAAAGATTAGTGGAGAATGTGGAGGAGGTATGAAAAGAAATGTGAAGTGTGGTTTGCATAGCAAATTCATATAGTTATTCTAATGGCAGTGTACTGTGGCAATGCGAGAACGGAGGATGCCATGAGGCTATGGAGGGGATGCAGAATAAAGATGTGAAGCGTGATGCAGCGGCTTATGATACACTTATTGATGGGTCTCGCGGGATTGGGAGGGCCATAGAGATTTATACAGACATGCTAATGAGTGTGTGGAGAGTACTTGTATTACTTTGAGAATCTCATAAATGGATATTGTAAGAATGAGGATGCTGATTCTGCGATGTTGTTGTACAAGGACATTTGCAAGGAAGGTATTGATCCAGATAGTTTGACGGTTTGATGCAGTTATTAGAGTGATTTGCGATAAGGGCAACTATTCTACTGCTATGGATGCTTTGATGGTTTTTTCAAGGAAACATGATGTTATTCCGAAGAAGGAGAGTTATCAATTCTGATAAAATGGTTCTGTCAGGAGGGGAAGATGGAAGATGCTTTAAGGCTTCAGGCAGAGATGGTAGGGAAAAGGTACCAACCAGATTTGGAGACATGTGGCGCTTTTATTGATGGGTATTTGAAACGTGGTAATGAAACAATGGCTGGTAAATTGAGGAAAGAAATGCTCAACAAGTAAATTTCCTGGGAGGAGAAATTGATATGATATTCTTCCAGTTTACATTATTTGCAGCACTTTTGAGCAGTCATTTTGCCACAAAGTGCAAGCTTCTTGTTGAAGCAAGTTAAGTTGCTGGTGATCTTCTAGATCTTGGTCCAAATTATTTTTCTGGATAAACAACCGCACGGGTGATTATTTGCAGTTAGAATATTTCATAAACCAATATGAATTGGATTTAAATTAATGTACAAAATCGATAATATGATTATTGAAGAGGTCAAAATGTTATCAGCTTTTTATCTATCATATTTTGTGAATGCTAGATGCATGCATGAATGTCCGGCAAATTGTTGATTCAATGTATATTCTAGAGTCTCGAAACCTGGCCAACTTTCGTGCCACTTTATGATAACAAGACGAATGAGAAAAAAACATTGAACTCCAATTCTGTAAAAAAGACTAAGGTTACTTGTATGCCACAGAGACCTCTAACATGTTACCTTTCAATATTTTTTGAACCCCACTCAACTCGATGAACCTGAAAAAGGTAATAATAATTTCTGAATTGTTCTGTTCGGCAATTTTTATCGATTCACTTGTAATGTATATATTTTAAGTTTTATGTTGGTTCATAAAATAATTTAGTACAATTCTAGCCATCGTTCCTTTACTTCCATAGCTGGTTATGGAACCGCTTGAGGGTACGCATCCAAGCTCTTCATTAAGCTGCCTATACTTTTGTTTCTTTTTTTAGCTAAATATACCATTAACAGTATGTGGGTATTTGTGAAGCCTAAAGTGCCTGCTTGCACATAACAATTAAACCCCTTGTCTGCTGCTTATATTGATTTGAGGAGAAATTCTTTGTGATTTAATACTGCACTACAATCTCTACCAGCTATGTGGTCAAATTATTTTCATGGTTCATTAATTTGATAGTTGCCCCTGCACTAATGCTTCTCCTTCTGAATGTTAGGGGTCTCTTCAGTTTCTTTTTTCCCTACTATCAACTAATTCGAGATACTTCTGATTAAGTCAGCTAAGCTCGAAAACAATGATAATATATTTTTCTACTTTTGCAAGATTTCTGTTGTTTATTTCGTTAACCTGTGGAAAAAAGTCTTGATGACAAGATATCCTGCTTCTCTTCATACGTGTTTCCTGCCAAATGGCATTTCTAGTGGGAACTAATCTATTTTTATAGTAGAGATTCTAACTCTTCAACATATCTTGGATCCACCATCTTTGTTCTACTTGCCGTTCTCATTGCAATTATGTAGGTTTGACTCTTTAGAATGTGTGGAAGATGCCTAGATTGGTAGTGGAGCTGGTGTTGATTGGCAGGACCTGAGGTTTCCATAGAAGCTAAGCACATAATGTGTCTATTGTTGGCATTTATATGTTGTGTAGTTGTACTGGGCTGACGCTTATGGATCACTTGTGGAATCCCACAAAACGGATAGGTTTGATCGGCCTGGCCTCGTGTGCTGGATCGTAGAATAATTTATTTGGGAGCTCCACTTTAATAATTTGGAAGATGATTGAAATCAATATAGGCTCCTAGACACATTTTTATACAGTAGAATGTACACTGTGATCCCCAAATTTGGTGTCTTTAGTACTTTTCATTTTCCTTCATAGTGAAAGGAATTCGGGTACTCTGTGTCCAGAAATATTAAAACGAAAACTCTTTTCATTGGTGTAATTGATGAAACTTAGTAAATATCGGGTTGTGATCTGTTTTATGTTCATTAGAGGCAACTTTTATTGCAAATCTGCAATTTGGATGTTTCTCACTTAATCTTGTACGACATAACAATAGGGTTTGCAAGCGTAAAGTACAAAAGTCTGAATGCAATAAGAAATATGGAGATGACTATTTCTCATCATTAGCATATAATGTATAGTCTTAAAATGGAATTTCCCATGCCCAGAAGTCCAGATTACTTTTCAAAAGAATAAAGGGTTTCCCATGTATGTTTTGATATGTTTTCATTGAGCTTGTTTTGTTGAATGAGTGGTAGCTTTTGGTTGGACAAGTAATTGTATTTCCCATGTGACTTGAGTCATATACGGCTGTTCTAACTTCTAGATAAAAGAATTTGCATATTACTACTTTTATCCAGGATGGGGCCGTGAGGGTGTTCATCATTAGGATATTAGCATCACTCTCCTCTAATTGCAGCAAGACTTGTGGTTTTTTGGTGACTACATTGCAATTCAAACATGTTTGTCTTCATGCCTCTTGTTGTATGGAGGAAGGGACATGGAAACATGCACCAAAATTTCTTTGATGCATAGAAACAAAATTTTATTCACATTTTTTCTTTATTTACTGTATAAGAATATTTTCTTTAAAAATATCTGCGCCAAATATGTACAACAATTAACTGCAGAAGCACCATTTTCACCACTAACTCTAAAATCCCATGTTTTTAGATGATAGAGAACTTAATGTGATAGAGTGGGAAGTAGCCATAGATTGAAAAGAGAAGAAGCCACAGAGAGAAGCCATGACAAGAATGCCATTGCGGCAGATATCTGATATCTGATGCATAGCCTTGGAGGACAAAACGACCCATTGGCTCTGAGCAGAAGATCAATAATACTAGCAGTTGAGCTGGCTGCGGCTAATGTGAGAATGGACAAGACCTATGTATTGAACATGAACTTAGTTATGCTTTAAAACTACTTGCATCTCTGTACAAGTATCAAAGAACAGGAATTACCGAGTCTCCTATAACAATGACCAGCAATATTCCCGACTGACGAATTGAGCATTTAACTAGGATGGAGTATCCATCAAGAATCGCCAGAGTGAAACTCCACGGTATGACCAAGCCCATGATTGTTACCAAGAAGCTGTATATTAACATGTGGAAACAGAAGAAAACTTATTGCATTTTTCGAATGAAGATATATTATTTGAGTCAGCAAATAATAAGTTGGCTAGCGTTTCTCCCCAAAACCAGAAAAGGTAACACAACTTAGTTGTATCATGCTGTTACTAGTATAAAATTTGACGAGTGAAAGTGAGCTTTTTATTTAGTTGCTGCAATTATATTAACCTTATTTTGCCTTAATATTAGCCTTGTTTTGTTTATGTGTGACTATTTCGTTAAATACATAAAGCAAGTTGTAATGATTCTGATAATTTTGTGGGACCAGATTCCCTATAGTACTTCTCTCCATTTATGTTGGTGTTTTATACAGTAGGTTTTGCATATTTGTTGCTCAGTTGGTACGTGTCTTGTGCTAAACGCGCATGTAGCCATGTACGATGATCTTTAACCATTCAATATCAGGAATTGCATGCTAACCTATTGCAGAGGATCACGTCCTGAATTTACCCCTCTAGTTAAATCTGATAAATTTTTAATTGTTTTCTTTCAGATATATTGCCGATCATACAGTTAAAGAACAGAAGCTAACTGCTGGCGCAGATGGAGATGTAAATCTACATGCAAAGATGCATAGCAGAAAGAGTTGTATCAGTATTAAAATTTACCAAAAGGCTGTATAGCTGTAGAACCCGACTCCAAAAGACATGAAGAAAAGAGAAGCTGAAGAGAATATGGCCTGGCCAAGTCTCAGAGCAAAGCTTGCACTCGTTCCTACAGAACCCGGCACAGAATCCATGGCCATGTGACTTGTTTCAAGGGATCTACATCGACAGAACCACCTCAAGTAAAGATGATGATTGCCTTCTCTTGTTTGCAAACTCTTTACAGCCTTTGAATCAAATTCTAAATATTTGCAAACTCTGCATCAAACCCATCACTAAGTTCTTGAACCTAATCTACCAATCTTTGAATTCAAGAATCCTCAAGAATTTTGTTGCTTATCATGTCTCTTTTCTAAGCTTATATCTCAGTTTGGACGATGATCAGATTAGAATAGAAAAGAGTCGGTATGAAAGGGAACTATGGTGGGAGAATCGTGTGAGTTACTTCAAGAATACTTGTTTTCTGTCTTGAAATGTTGTTCTTGTTGAAGATTTGGATGTATTAACTGAGTGCTTTAGTGGGATTTTGATTCATGGAATGCAATGTTTTGTTGGTTGAAAATATATTTCAACGTGTAAAAATTGCTTTAATCATGTTGGATTTGACACTTCAATTTCCTTACCTTTTCCATTCTTTTTTTAAATAAATGGCTATCATGTGCTCAACACCGATATTAAAACAAACTATTGTTCGTTAATGAAAAGTATGCAATAAAATTTATTTGTGTTTTACGTTATCTAAAGATTTCACTTGTAGTACAAAAAAATGTGTATTATTGCTTGTTAGAAGAAAAGACAAGTCCTTGGTTGTGCAACTAATATTAATCAATTATGCTAGATGTACATTCTTGTATACATCTAGCCACACACCCCCTTATGTGACATAATCTAGACAGGTAAGAGAAATATTGTTAGGAAAATCAAAGGTGATGGTAGTGACATGTGTCAGAGTGCAAGAAAAAATGTACGTAAGAGTGTACATGTAGCATGGTTGAATCTACATACGATAAATATTACAACCATGGAATGCAAAAAAATGTATTATTGGCAGTTGACCTGTACTATCATGTAGCAAAAAGAAAGGACATGGACCATCTAACATGGACCTGTTTTTAAGTAATGGATTCATCATAGCCAAGAGTATACAAGGAGGATTAGTGGCTAGAATCACACCTTGAATTGTATGGCATACATCTAATTTAGAATTATGCTATTCATAAATACGATCTATCATAAACCGACTATGTGGTAGATCTATCATCTAAGCATATTATGTAGTGTCACATAGACCAGTTTTGTACCACCAATAATTCTAAATAGCTTTATTCTATTGAAAATGAACATTATTAAGTAGAATGTTGGGCCTTTCAAGTCCTGTGGAGCGCCAAGTGGAAAGACAATGCCTGTTAATAACATTACTTTCTTATTTGACACAAATTTGTAACACATTCATACATTAGTTAAAAACATACGCAAACGCTTATGGTATACTTGATTGAAAAGAATTAGAATTGTAAAATAGATTTCTTTTGTCATGTTCAACCTCGTGTATTAAGATTTGATCTAGGTAGATTGTACAGTGCTGAATAATATTATAGTTACATAATTTGATGCTAAGCATGCTGGACGCTTTCGAAAGGGAGTTATTTCCGTGACGACAAATGTCAAGATTTGATGGTTCGTATATTTCTTGATTGTCATTACAACAAGTATTAGAACAATTAGAACCAAACCATAATCGAATCGAATCGAATCATTCAATTCTGTTTGATTTGGTTCTGAGTATATTTTAAGGGTTAATCCATTTGTACATAATGGTTTGTACATAATGGATTACCCTCGCGGGACCGCGTGTATTTAAAAATTTCAACAATGTGGTCTTCACCCCCATTGTGAGTAGTAGGTAAAAGATTCGATAAAAAAATTCGATATATATAGCATGATGCTTTCTCGAATTCCCAATCGTGCTACATATATATTTCATTTCTATTACAAGATTAAAGGTTGTTTATGTCGTGTGTAGTGCTGAATTTGGCCGAGAGCCCAGAAGAATATTTGGCTCATTTTCGCCAGTTTGGGACAGAGAACTCTGGAAAAAGATGGGGTGGGGGGATAAAATAAAGTTTAAATGTTTGGAGTTGTAAGTGACACGTATAAAAAAAATTGAATATAATTTGCAAAAAAATAAAAAGTATGGGAGTGTAACTGTAATTATTTTTTTAATTTTGGCAATTTTTACGGTTTTTAACGGTTAAACTAAGGAAATTGGACGGCAGGGAATTTTTCGCACCTAAAATGTTGTATTTTGAACAAAAAGATTTCAAACAAGGACCTCTGATATTTCCAATAGGTAGGAGTATTTCGTACATCGTCAAGTATGTAGAGTTTTCTACCATTAAGCCAAATTTTTAATCATGTCTTACGTGAAATTGATAGTGTAAAATAATTTTATTGAAGGGATATGTGATTAAAAATGAATTTTTAGAATAAAAAATTAAATAAAATTTTGAAGAATTGAGTCTCAAATAAGGACTTTGTTAAATATTAGTCTTATTTTAGTATTTTAATTTAATTAATTTACCAAGGATAATAAATGGTACATTTAAAGGGGTGGGCAGCGAAAATTTGTGGCAGCCTCCGCCTTCAATCCACATTAATTTTCCTACCTACCAAATTTGCTTCCCAATTTTAAAGAGTCAATTTTTAAAATTATAAGACTGTCGGTAGTCATCTTACGTGACATACACATGGTAGTTTGTTATTGGATGCAAAGTCCTTATTTTAAAATTATACTCCAAGAGCATCTCCAATTTCGAAGAGTCAAGTGCACTCTTTATAATTGAATGCATTCAAAATATTCCAATTTTCAATGCTACATATATTGACTCAACTAAATAGTGTATACAAAGAAAATGAAAGGATATAATATAATAATTTGGAGGGAAGTAATAAAAATAAAAGATATGGAAAATTAATAAATATATAACGGGAATAATAAAATTAAGTGTTAAACATAAAAGTATTATATTATTAAAAAAAATTACTGATTAAATTTATAAATGTTATCTAAATTATAAAATACGCTCTTTAAAAGCAAAAAGTCTTGACTATTCAAGATAATGTTATCTATCATATGTCATGACCAACTTGTCCTCATTTATTAGCTTCCCCGCCTAACTCCGATATCATGTAATGTTACCTATCATACGTCGTGATCAACTAATCCCATTTTGTTTGTCCTCCTTCGTTAATTTAATGAGCAGCACTATATAATATCATTGATGCTTAATATCAGTCTATATGAAAATGCGGCCTACCATCCACAAAAAAATTAAAATAAAAAATTACAATTTCAAATTATAGATCTTAATCATTGTTGGTTGCTAAAGACCATGTGTTAGATAACATTATTCATATTCAATAAAAGTATGCTATGTTTTTAATCCATTCGACAAAGAGTATTTTTATTCATCATATATGGAAGTAGAGATCATACTCCACAATTATTGATCATAAAGTAAAATGAAGGCCAATTTGAACGCTTTTTTATTATTATTAATCAAACCACTCACGCGGCGGATTTTAATCAAACAGAAAAGGAGGGCCGAAAGTGCCTATTACTAACGTTTAATAAAATTCATGTAGTTTTAACATTATTCATGTTAAAATGAATCAAGGATCCTACAGGCAATGAATAGCATCAACACCTCCCTCCTTNTTATTATTATTAATCAAACCACTCACGCGGCGGATTTTAATCAAACAGAAAAGGAGGGCCGAAAGTGCCTATTACTAACGTTTAATAAAATTCATGTAGTTTTAACATTATTCATGTTAAAATGAATCAAGGATCCTACAGGCAATGAATAGCATCAACACCTCCCTCCTTTGCTATTACTTTATTTATGGTTTAGATAAACTGATATAAAAAGAAAATGCAAGAATTCTTAAACTCTTTTACAGGTGGTAGGTACAAAAGTAGATAGGTTGGATATCAAACTAGTAAAATAAGGGTCTTTCCCAGCAGGAGAAAAAGGAGAGAGGCACAATACAAAAAATATAATTTAAAAAGCCCTAAACCCAAACCCTGTTGGGACATGAAAACCTTTTACCAGCCTAGTACAGAAACAAACCCATCATGAGGAAAAATGGGACCTCAAGCTTTCCATATTCTTAGAGAAGTTACTCAAAGCCTGTCACCCTTTGAGAATGAATTCTAAGCTCCCACTTACTAGTCAACAAATTTCTCAAGCAGCAAATACATACTGAACAAGACGGGAGCATTGATCATGAACCAGGACAATCCAATCTGAACTTAATATTCTTTCGTCATACACATTCCAACATGGATCATCCCTGTGCAGGTCAGAAGCTAGCAACAATTTGCAACCCCATTTGCTACAATCTTCTCATCTGAAACTGTAACAGGTTTTAGAGACTCCAGCAACTGTCCAGACTTAGATAAATATCCATTTTTTGAGGGGCTCCTATCCCCATTAGAAACAACTTTTGGTGTAGCTTCCTTCATCAAATCCGAGGCAACTTCTATTGACTTTTGAGATTTATGATCCCCATTTTTACCTTCCCCGTTTTCCTTGCTCTTCTCTTCGCTGAGTTTTCCTTCCCATTGCTGTGCCTGTTAATCAAACCAGACAAACCATGGTCACTACATAGAATCAAGAATAATGTCCCTCCCAAAAACAAGCACAGTAGTAGGTGGTAAGAATAGTATTCCATAATAGAACCAGGACAATGGCCCAAAAATCCATTAAATCAACCAAGTAGGAAAGCCAAATCATGTTTTATAGTACCTGCTTCAGAAACTGATGTTGCTTGGCTTTCTTATCCTGAATTCTTTTCTGCCGATCCTCATAGAAATCAAAATCATCCAGGACGCTTTGTTTGCTGGCATGATCTTTAAATAGTTTGAGCATCTGGAGACCCTGCTCCAGTTTAACCTACAAAAAGAGATTTTCGTGGTTTGGTAATGGAAAAGGGATCCTCCAACTATTCCTTCCAGTAAAATAAAGAAATGGATCATAAGAGTGGCATATCAATGTTGACAAAAAAATGGCAGTAGTATACCTCTTGCGTGTCCCTACTATTAGTTACGGGTTTGTTCTCATTGTTTACTAGGATGATGTGCTTCAACAAGTTGTTGGGTACATCCTTCACAATGTGCCACTTGACAGGGAAACAACCTATCCACTTGTCCTGCTGCCAGTACTCAACACTCTTGTCGAAATCAACAGGCCCAGTCATCTCCGCTACACCAATAAATTGCCCACTAGTGTTCACCTAGACATAAAGATAGAACAAAGGAATATATAAATAAATAAATATGATGAGATCAAGCAGGCTACAACAGGTAAAAATCCAGAAACTTACTGAGAAGAAAAGGAAAACAGGACAGCCTCCAGACTTTTGCTGAGCATCCTGGTATGCTAAGTCCAGCTTCTTATTACCATTAGGTGTGCTAGCCCAGATATTATATTTGATGCTCTTGTGGACATCGTCCTCACTGTATGACTTTATTATATAAAACTTTGCATCAGCATAATTATCAGGGAAATCTGTTCGGTTGTATTGCTCATGATCTGGAGTTGCATTTTTCTCTTTCTCACAATCTGCTGCTCCATTTAATGGGATGTTTTGCCCTCTAATGACCAGAGCCAGTGGTGTAAAACCCTTCTGGTTCTTGGAGCTTTTGCCTCTTGGTCCCCTGTTCAATTCATTTAAACCATCCATACTTTCATTACTGTAATTGTAGAACTCATTTCCTCTTCCCCTGGGTTTTTTCTTGCCATCGGCAGCCATCCATCCACAATAATATGTTCTTGAATCATATCCATGAGATCCGTAGGCTAGACCAGATCTGTAAGCATTGTCATACTGACCATACACTTTGTTTGGATACATTCTATTTGCATAACCATTAGCTGTATTCATACGTGATATAGGCCTTGGATGGTGCAAACCCTGGAATGACACAATGGAAATTTAAACTACAGTTGTTCAACCAATAGCTATAACCTTGGTTAGATTCAAAACAGAAATCTGTGAAAGAGTGTGCATGAAGATCCACTGGTGAGTAATGTTAGCATCATTTGTTTACACTTTACATGAAAATGAAAAAAAAAAAATCCAGCAAACTATACTACATCAAATCAAAGTTAAGTATGACATAAATACCATTAGGTGAGGCCGATGATTCTGATTCCTCGAGAAGGAATTGCCATTTACATTGGAAATGGATGAAGTAGTCACTGCCCTTGGCTGTCCATCTGGAAAAAATGGGCCATCTAACCATGGAACAGGAGACTGAAAACCATCAAATCCAAATCTTGGGTCCTGATAACCAGAAGCAGGAATCCCTCCAGACAAGGCACCCCTTGCATAAGAGTCACTGGCATTAAACAATGAACTTTGGTACGCTGCTCTTGAAGTTGCTGAACCATTATTTCCCTTTACACTGCCGCTATTTGCAATGCCATTAGATTTTGCATTAGCAGAATCCACTGACAAAGGCACTTGATCAGCAGCTGCAGAGGTTGATATCTCACCTTTGACAGCGGCAGCTGTAGTAGGGTGACTAATTGTTGGTGTCATAGACTGGAAGTACGGAGTAGGGTAATGGTAGTGTTGAGCTCCATAAAGCTGACCATTGTGGCCCAGAGTTGGAACAGGCGAAGTAGCAGGCGAATATGGTCCATAAGGCGCATAACCATAGCCGTGGTGATATACAAGTGATCCATTGTCCCCATAAACTCCCTATATATTTTAGTCAAGACACCAAAGAAATGTAATCAGAAATTCAAGCATAACTGGTCACATGGCTAATAATCAAACACAGCTACACAGATGGCCAATGGACTCTGTGTGTGTGTGACAGATACACAAGTCCATTATTCTATCATAACTGATGCTTGCAAATCAATATATCAAAAACAAAATAGTCAAAAGGACTTACCGGAGTCATCTCTACTCCATCGAGATTCATGTATCTAGTGTAGTCCTCCCATTCAGTACCGCTCCCATTGTAGCCTGCAAACATAGGGACAACGAAGGTCAAGTAGACTGAAAATCATGAAGCAAACTAAAATAAAATGAAATTCCAATTCAATTCCCAATTCAAAAGGCTAGGGAAAAACTATAATATGGATTTTAAGTATTCTAAAGGACAATCTTACCCCCATAATAATATGCATTTGAAGGGTAACCATTTGGGAGGTAACACATAGTCTGATCCATAAAATCTGGCAACGTGGGTGTCACTGACCGATCACCTAACTGACTCTGAATGTTGGTAACAGAATCTACAGAAGACTGCATGCAACGTCAAAATTGAAGATTACAAAGGCATATCTTTGAAAAGATCCTTAGATGAAATGTTATCTAAGAATAATAATCTACACAATGAAGGGATATTAACATTTTTGGTATGCTCCGGAATTTCAATAGCCTTCGTCTGAGTGCCCAAAGACAACTTCTGCAGCAAATCTGCAGCTTCTATAGAAGAGTAAGTGTAAAGGAACGAATCTTTTCAAATCCCAGAAGTGATTTATATTGCCAACTCGTATGCAGTAATAATAACAATTAACAACCATAAAATCCACGTTCAAAATCAAAGAAAAAGCATTCCCGGCTACTTATCTACTATAATCATTCACAGCTCAACTACAGAATTCAAATCGATAACCAAGGAATTAAAATAGAAGTAATAAAACCTTTAAGAAAGGGCTGTCAGAAGAATTAATAGAAACTAACTACAAAGCGAGAAAATTCATCTGCCAGATAGCATAAACAAGCAGTAGCTATGACAGGGATAACAAAATAATTCAGCAGTCCCGGAAAAAACAAAGTGCGTAAAATTTATATAGCTATATGCCAAG
Organism: Fraxinus platypoda; assembly: GCA_903798405.1. Lineage (NCBI taxonomy): Eukaryota > Viridiplantae > Streptophyta > Magnoliopsida > Lamiales > Oleaceae > Fraxinus > Fraxinus platypoda. Next base: position 13,672 of record CAIGRT010087127.1, read on the forward strand.
TAGCAAATTCTCAAAATAAAAATAAAAAATCATATCTCCACAAATAGAAACAGCTGCCCAAGAATCCATAGATCCCAAATCTCGCAAAAAGTTTAGATCTGCATAAAACTAAATGAACCTTACATAAATGTATGCAGACAAATAATAAAACGCAAATTCAATTGTCGCATCAAAGCTAGAAAGGGGAGTGCAATAGAGCATAAAAGTAGTAAAAACTAAACAGGATACGATCAGCCGGAGGAGCAACGGCGGCCATGACTCTGAATGGAAAGATCTTTCTTTTGAGAGAGTATAGAAGCAGCCGCCAAAGTTTTAAGGGTTTGGGTTTAGGTGAAAGAGGGAAAGCGATAGAGGGTTTTGATCCGTCTTATATCGTGGATAAGAAAGGAGGCCATGGTCCTTTTCTCGCTTATATAACCATTTTTTGCTTTTTTTCAAAAAAAGCTTTGTCGTTTATCCATATCTCCATACCCATATACCTCAAAAGACCAACTGTTACCGTTCAAAGTTGGGTTTCACTTTGGTACCAATTCTCATTTTCAACAGTAAATCAATTTTTATTTTCAATCAAACATTTTTCAATAAAATAATATTTTCTATCACATCAATAATCTTATCTTCTTTTTCAACCACACATTTCCCATCATATCACTATTCAAAATCAATTCTTCCCCCAAAAAATTCCAACCAAACACACACTAGACCTTTTAAGCCCTCCGTTTTTTTTTGTCGCCCCGAATCAAATCATTTCAAAATGGTTTAATTTAAGTTTTAAATTTTAAAAATCGCAAAAACTCAAATCGAATCGAACTTTTTTAATTAAAAAAATATTTTTATTAAATTATAAAATCTCAGACCAGATTTTTTTTTTTTTTTTTTAAGTAATATATTAACTTCCATCCCAATGGTGAAGCCCAAAAACATTACCAATACCCATTGCCCTAATGTAAAGGCCAAAGACCACTACCCAGCCCAATCCAAAAAATTAAAAGAGTGTTGCTTGGGTTACAGAAGTGGGGCTTCACAGAAGCCCCACAGATCACACACAAGGAGGGGGCGGGAAAAATTTGAACCAATTTTTAATCAAGCGGGTCCCGCATCGGGACCCACCTCATGTGAGTGTCGGTAAGCCTTCTGTGAATCGACCCTCTGTACATAAAGATTAATTGAAATTAAAAACATCTTGTTCCACTTTCAACCTCATCCACTCATCAAGCCTCCATTTCAATTCATTTTCCCTCGACCTCCGTCTCTGCGTCTCCTCCAGCCAGCCTCCATTTCTTTTCTTGATTTTTGACTTGCAGAACGGTGCGGCTTTGCCAGAGTTGATGGTGAGTTATATTCTTGCTTGGTGATGGTTAGATTGATGCTGCTAGTGTTGTGGATTGATTGATTCGAAAAGTATATCATCAAATTCATTTGGTGCGATCTCGAACCGGCTATCTCAAATCCACAAATATCCAATCAGGTTCTTTTCAATTCTCTATCCCTCCCTCCATTTCCATGTACGTTTCCACTTTTGTGTGTACATTTTTTATCTATATATCTGTATTTATGCTTATTTGCTTATTCATTCCGAAAAATCCATATTAATAGAGGTGATTGAAGTTGAACAAAGAACAATGCAAAGATATACACACTATTGCGTGAAATCAAATCGAAGAATATTATAGGCCAATCAACAAAACAAAGAACAAATTTATTAAATTCAAATAAGCACGA
>CAIGRT010087137.1:0-16716 GCA_903798405.1 Fraxinus platypoda
ATATGGAATGAGTGTATTAGATTACGAATTCACCTATTATTGTCTATTTCAATTCTTAATTACGTAGCTAGTATCATTCATGCATTCTTGACAATCCATAATTCTATTGTAATTAATTCGCTTTTTAAGACAAATTAAATTTATTCTAGTCACGACTCGAATCTATTTCTAATCCAAATTCGAATGAATAGAACTCATTCAATTTCACAATCATTTCAAAGATTGCACATGTGATAAACATTATTCTTAATATCTATTGCACGTATGTTAATAAAACAATGTTCTAAACCTGTTGTGAGCCTCTCATCACTACAATTGATGATTAAGCAATCAAATAATAAAATTACGCATGCAAAATTAATAAAGAAAAACAAGAATTTAACTAACTACTTCTCTTAAATTAAAAATAAATAATAAAATGTTACATCTTCATCCAATACGTGAATCTTCAATCTCTTGTATTAATCTTCAACCCGGACATTGAATCTTCAATCTCTTGTGTTAATTGTCTTTGAATCATGTGTTAGCCTCCTTCTTGTAGTGAAAAATAGGGTTTTATATGTTCTCTCGTTCTCACCATCCCTTGTAGGTTAAATAGTAGGTTGAAGTTGATTTCCATAAGAACTTGGATCAAACTAGGAAGTTGGATCATCCAGGCCTAGAAATGGCTCCCGCGTGCACACATGCTAAACCACCGCGCGTGCGCCATTGAGCCAAATGGCTCTCGTAATAGTCCAAGAATGGCTAACTAAGAGGGGGTGATTTGGTTATTAAAACGTTTTCGAAAAAATAATATAAATTCAAGCAAGTTAAAGCTAAAAAGATAAAATTAAATAATAAGCACAAATGTAAATGTGATACGTAAAAGAGAGAAAAGATGCAAACGATATAATTGTGGAGGTTCGATCCAAAGAAATAATCACTATGTTGATTGACTTATGGTGCAATCCTACCTTAACAATGTTTCCGGTGGCTTACAAATAAGGAGCACCGATCCTTATACAATGTTTTGCTTTTCGGAACCTCAACACGATCCACAAATTTGATAGGAAAGTAATTTTACAATTTGAAACTTCTCTCTAAATAAATGATATGATCAAATTAAGTACCAAGAGAAAAATAGGCTTAACACTTTAATGAATAGCAATGAATGAAATTCAAGTGTTTGGTGGGAAAAACTTTGATGAGTAAAATGATTTTCAAAAGTTAATTCAATCAAGAGTTTTTTAAAGTGAATGATTTGATAAAGATAAATCAATGTAGCTTTGCTCAAGAATATCTCATAAATACTCTTAAAAGTGTTCTATTGAATGTAAAGTGAAGTAGTATTTTATAGCAGTCATAACGCCAAAATTTCTGATCAATCGGACGACCCATTCGGACGTCCTCTTATTGAACTGGACAACCAGACTAGCCGTTGTGCGTCGGAATTCAGAACAATTAAAAATTTGATTGTTGGACAAACTGGACGTCCGTTAGAACAAATTTTTTTCGAATTTTTCTTTTCTTGATTATTTTAAAAGGTGTAGGCTTTTGAATGACATTTTCACTTAACTTTTCAAGATAAGTGATATTAGTAAAAAAAGTTAAAAAAAATCAAGTGAAAATTTTATCTTTTCGGATATAATTTTTATGCGAGCGTTTTTATGAATAATTTATCTCGTGCATAAAAAATTAACTTTTGAGCTTTTAGTGCTTCATTGCTAAGGATTAAATCATTTTACATTTACATATGAATTCAAAGAATCTAAGTTTAATATCTTCAATAATGTTTGACTCAACGTGAATGTTTCGATTAATTTGACGTGATTACTCGGCTTCTATATCGATTTTCTTTGATCGTAAATTGCGAGTATTTAAGTAGCAATCATTTTGTCTTCAATTGATCAATTTGGTCATACTAGCTATGAAGATTTGGATTCAATTGTTAGAGATAAAACAATTTGTTTGTTATAATTAAAACATGAAATCAACAATTTCCCCATTTTGATTATGACAAACGAGATTATTTGTAGGATAGGATTTGAACAATTGATATCATATTGAATAACCATACATTCAAAGTACATAGATGATTTTCCCTCTTTCCCCATTTTTCATATATATACTCTGAGTATATTATTGTCAAATCATGTATAATCATGCATAATCATCTCACTCTATTTCCCCTTTTTGATATAAGGAAAAAGTATAATACAAAACATGGATCAAGAAATAACCATCAAATAATATCCAAAAGTTAAAACCAACAGCATAAGGAGAATAGGCTATGAAGCAGTAGTGTAGACACTTTATAAAAACATAAAGAAATATCCAAAATGTAGCTACAAAAGCTATGACTATGGCTCCGGAGGAGGCGGTGGAGGAAAATGGGCATAAAAGTGAGCGTAAAAGGCATTTTGCTAAGTTCGGATGCAACTTGTTAAGTTTGAGTGGCATCTTGTTGAGCTTAGATGGCGGCATGTTGAACTTGCAACTACTGAAGCATTCCACCAAGGCCGTCAACTGATGATGTAAGGGAGTCAATGCGATCATTCAGAAAATTGTAGTGATTCTCTGTAAATGTGAAGCATCCGCCCGAAGAACGAGGAACACTAGAGGCAGGAATATGATGAGGGGGGTTCGGAACTTGCGGTACATCATCGGCATCTTCATCCTCATCACCCTCAAACTGTAGAGTCAATGGACCTGAGGTGGGGTCGAACCCTTTTGTGTGTGCTACCCACTGACCATGTTTTAAAAGTTTGTATATTGATGATGTTAGTAGGGTGAAGTTTGAAAAAAGTCTCATCATTTAGTGGAATGTCAAAATGTTCAAAAAAATTTGTGAGAAGTATTCCATAAAGTAAAGCTTTAACATGACGTGTAGAATGCACAAGTTTCATGAGACCTGATGCAATAATAAAAAAATCTAGCTTCCGCTCGACTAGAAAGGAATCGAGAATAAAAAGATCAAAATAGTTTACCTCGTCTTGATGATGCTTTCGAGGAATAATGACATGTGCAATGATATTTTGTAAAATTTTACATGGAAGAGTTAATTGGTTTGCACTAAGTTTTGTGATATTTTCAAATTTTTTCTCGGTGACCAGACGACATTCCTCAGAAGGGTCATATCCTTCTAAAGTGGGATGAATTTTATGGAGAAAAATTTGAATATCACACATCTCAAGTTCAAGAATATCACGGATGAGAGTTTTGTTGATGGTGATACGAACATTTTTAAGTAAATACGAAATCTCATCCGAACGAGAGGTAATAACCATGTTTTTAAAAAATTCTTTCATAAAACGTGGATAGGCATGTTCCTCTAAACTCGCAATAGACACCCACCCCATGTGTTTTAAAGAACTCTTCTATATGAAATGCGGGTGTTTCAATAGTAAAATCAGCAAATTCAACATTTTTACCTATTAAAATGGGGGATTTTTCAAACGGGTTGCCGGCACCTCAGGTTCTATGTCGAATTCTTCGTCGGATGATGGTGGTAGAGATTGTTGCACAATGCTCTTGAGTCTTTTACCCGCTCTTTTAGACCTCGACATGGTAGAAAATTGATGAGGTGGGGAAGAATTGAAAAAGAATAAGGGAGAATAAAAGCCAGGGTTTCGAAATTTTTGGGGAATTTTGGAATGTGGTGGATGAAATTGTGAAAGATTTTTAGGAATTGAGATGTAGAAGTGATGGGTTTTGTGAATTTGGAGAATATTTGATGTTATGATATAGGAAGATGAAGATTTTAGAGAGGATTTAGGAGGAAAATTGAGAGCAATTAAGAAGAAATGGGGAAAATTGAGGTCTGGTCGCGATTTAAAATCTGTATATGTGATGAATCAGACGTCCGATTCACTACCCAAATGTCAAGATAGACAGAGCCTTCAAGTCTCAAGTCTCTGTCAAACCAGACAAGTGTCCGGAAGGTCCGTTTGACTCGTCCGGATGCCACCTTCTTTTAATATACAAAATAAATAATGTCACATATAGAAGTAGAGCATGTATGAGCACTTAGTATAACTTAATTGAGTATTTTCGATTCATCAATGATGTCTAAGCCTCGTAGAATATGTGAGAATCTATCAAGTGCAAAATGTTTAGTGAAGATATCGGCCAACTGATTTTCCATGTTCACAAATTCTAACACGATATCTCACTTTTGTGCGTGATCTCTTAGGAAATGATATCTAATTTGAATGTGCTTTGTTCGAGAATGCAATATGGAATTTTAAACAAATTTATGGTATTAGAGTTATCGCACATCATAGATATATGATCGAATGATAGGTGGTAATCACTAAAAGTTTACTTCATTCAAAATACTGGGATGCAACAACTCGTAGCCGAGATATATTTGGCTTCGACGGTTGATAATGCAATAGAATTTTGTTTCTTGCTAAACTATAATGCAAGTGCAAAGCCTAGAAAATGACAAGTTCTGCTAGTGCTTTTACAATCGATTGTGCAACCGACCCAATCAGCATTCGAATAGCTAAAAAGATCAATATGAGTACCCTTTGAATACCAAAGCCCTAAGGTTCTAGTGCCACTAAGATATCTAAAAAATCGTTTTACAGCACTAAGATAAGATTCTTTAAGATTTGATTGAATCTAGCACATAAACACACACTAAGGGGATGTTTGATGCATATTATTGAGGGAAAATGTATTTTAAATATTGATGTAATGGAAAGTATGTAGTTAAAAAATAAGGAAAATTTTTGGATATGATTAAAAATATTATTTTATTAAAGAATGTGTGGTTGAAAATGAGTTTTGAAAAAAATGTGGATCAAATAGGGTACAAACATAATATCAGGTCTACTTGCGGTTAAGTAAATAAAGAATTCAATCATACCTCGATATTTTGTGACATCAATGGATCAATTTTACGAATGTACTCATGGGAGTCTTCATAGTCTTCAAGTCATCCATTTCGAATCTCCTGAGCATGTCCAATATATACTTGTTTTGATTGATGAATATACCATCTCTAATTTGCTTAATTTGGAGACCAATGAAGAATTTGAGTTCTCCCATCATACTCATTTCAAATTTCATGCTCATGCATTTTGAGAATTCTTCACAAAGATGGATATTAGTTGCACCAAATATAATATCATCAACATAAATTTGAACAATAATCATATCATCCTTTTGAGTTTTGACAAAGAGGGTAGTATCTACTTTTCCTATTGAAAAACCATTTGTAAGTAGAAATTTGATCAATTTTTTATGCCAAGCCCTAGGAACTTGTTTTAAACTTTAAAGAGCTTTTCTAAGTTTGAAAATGTAGTCCGGATACTTGTGATCGTTAAAGTCGGGCGGTTGCCCGACGAGAACTTCTTATTAAATGAAACCATTTAAAAATGCACTTTTGACATCTATTTAATAAAGAGTAAATCCTTTATTACAAGCAAATGCAAGAAACATGCAAATGGATTATAATCTAGCAACCGGTGCAAATGTTTCCTCAAAATCAATACTTTCTTCTTGATTGTAACCTTGAGCCACTAATCTAGCCTTGTTAAGCAGAATAATCCCATTTTTCGTCTCGTTTATTTCTAAAAATCCATTTTGTATCGATGACAATTTGATCATTTAGTCTAGTGACTAAATCCCAAACATGATTTCTTTTGAATTGATTTAGATCTTCTTGTATAACTAGAATTCAAAACTCATCAAACTCGACTTCTTTGAAATTGTTTGGTTCAATTTGTGAGATGAAAACGCAACTATTTAGGTGATTTCTAATAGAAGTTCTAGTAGTAATTAATATCTTTGGATGGATCACCAATAATAAGTTTTTTTGGGTGAGATGGAACAAACTTTCATTCTTTTAGTAGAATGGGATCATTTGACGCTTTGGTAGGTTCTACTTCACTTTGTTGAACGTTTGCTTCTTCCTTGTGTTCATCTTTTTGATAATCCTTACTTCGATCTTGAATGTCCATTTGTTCAAAAGGAGTTTCTAATCCTACATCATTATCAAGACATTTCTCACGATCAAGAGAATTAGTTTTAACAAAAGTAACATGCATAGATTCTTCAACGACTATAGTTCTTTTGTTAAAGACTCTATAAGCTTTGCTCAACGATGAGTAACCTAGAAAGATCCCAATATCCGATTTTGAATTAAATTTTTCCAAATTTTCTTTTGTGTTTAAAATAAAGTATTTAGAGCAAAAAACTTTAAAATAGCCCATATTTGGAATCCTATTTTTTCAAAACTCATATGGGGTTTTAGTTTTCTTTCGACTAACTAAAACACTATTTACAATATAACAAGCGATGTTGACGGCTTCGGGCCAAAAGTATTTTGGCATGCTATTTTCATTTAGCATGGTCCTAGCCATTTCTTACAATGCGCGGTTCTTCCTTTCTACTATACCATTTTGTTGAGGAATTTTAGGAGATGAGAAGTTATGTTCATATCCATTTTCATTAGAAAAATTATCAAAATCGAGATTATCAAATTCTCCACCATGATCACTTCTAATAGTTGTAATAGAGTATTCTTTTTCATTTTGAACATTTTTGTAAAAGTGTTTGAAAGTATTTAAAACTTCATCTTTGAGGTTTAGGAATAGATCCCAAGTAAATTTAGATAAGTCATCGACAATGACGAAGCCATAATTTTTTCATCCAAACTAGTGGTTCTAGAAGGTCCAAAAATATTTATGTGGAATAGTTGAAGTGATTTTGTAGTTGAAGATATATTTTAGGTTTAAAGGAGCTTTTTTCTTGTTTATTAAATTGACAAGTATTACAAATTTTATGTTTATCAAACTTTAAATTTGGTAGACATTTGACAAAATAATTTTGAAAATTTTTGAAAGAGGATCCATGCTAATATGGCCTAATCTCTTATGCCACAACCAAGTATCCTCCTTTAATCTCGATAAAAAAATTTCATCACTATCAAATTCGATATTTATAATATACACATCTTTGTTACGATTCCCTATAAACATTAACTCTTTCGATATAGCGTCCTTAATAAGGCATTTAGAAGAATCGAATTTAATATGATAACATTTATTACATTATTGACTAATACTAAGCAAATTATATGTAAGGTTATCTACCAATAATACATTTTCAATAGAAGGTGAAGAATGATTACCAATGTTTCCGATTCCAATACTTTTGCCTTTTACATTATCTCCGAATGTGACATGACCTCTATCATTTACTTTGCAATTTGATAGTAACATTCTATCCCCGGTCATGTGTTTTGAGTATCCGTTATCCAAGAATCATTTGCTCTTCATCTTCTTCGGTTCCTCATCTTCAATTGCCATGAAGCACATGTTGGCGATTTCTTCTTGACTATAATTTCCAGCACGATCATCATCTTCCCTTTCATCCCATGTTGCTTGAAGTGCATTTTTCTTAATATTCTCTTCTTGTTTGGGTACTTTGTTCTTTTGTGATCGGATTTGTCACAATCATAGCAAATGATTTTCTTATTCCTTTCTTCACCATTTTCTTTTTTCTTTTGAAATCTCCGATGATTTTGAAAATCTCTCCATTTTTTTGACAAGAAAGACTAGATCATCAAGCTCTTCATCACTCAAATTTTCACTTGTAGTCCTTCCTCGATTGCCGATTTAAGAGCAATTGGCGCTTGGGAGGCTCCTTTGATTCCTCTTTGCTTTTCTTCGTTTTCTCATTAGTCTCGATGTTGTTAAGCTCATATGTCGTCAAGGTGACATAAAGTTCTTCCAAATGATATGAGTTGATATCTTTGGTATTTTCTATCAACATCCACAATGAGCTCCAATCTTCCGAAAGTGATTAAGCATTTTACTTACAAACTCACCGTTAGTAAGTTTACGATAGCAATCATTGCAAATTATTTTCTTGCTCATTTCCTCACATTTTTCTTCTTTCTTTTGGAATCTCTGATTGTTTTAAAAATCTCTCCATTTTTTGACAAGAAGGACTGATCATTGAGCTCTTTATCACTCACGTTTTCACTTGTAGTTCCTTTCTCAATTGCCTATTTAAGAGCAATTTGGCGCTTAGGAGACTCATTTGATTCCTTTTTGCTTTTCTTCGTTTTCTCCTTAGTCTCGACGTTATTGAGCTCATATGTCATCAAGATACCATAAAGTTCTTACAGAGGACATGAGTTGATATTTTTGGTATTTTCTATCAACATCCTTAATGGGCTACATTCTTCTAATAGTGATATGAGCATTTTACTTACAAGTTCACCATTAGTAAATTTTCGATCAAATCCTTTGAGACCATTAACAATATCGGTGAAACGAGTAATCATGTCAACAATAAGTTCATCTTGTTTAATGAAGAAGTTTTCAAATTCTTTAACCAAAAGATTAATTTTAGTTTCATTTACTTTACTAGTGCCAACATGAGTAACTTCAAATGCATGTCAACTGTCATATGCGGAATCACACGTGCTGATACGATTAAATTCATTTTTATCTAAGGAATAATAAAGTAGATTTTTGGCTTTATCATTCAATGATAATTTTCTTTTATCATCTTCATCATATTCCTCTCTAGATTTTGGAATGGTTTGATCGGGTTGACCATGAATTTTAATAGTCTTGGTAGGCACATAATGACCATATTCAATAACTTCACATATATTAATCTATTGATTGAATGTATATCATCATCTCAACTTTCCAATAATTATAATGGGTGCCATCAAAGAAAGGAGGACGGTTAGCAGAATGTCCCTTAAGATTTTGAAAATTGTAGTTAGCTATTTGCTCAAGATTGTAGAATCTTAAGTTTTTAAAATGAGCACCTTACTCTGATACCAATTGATAGTCCAAAAATGGCTAACCAGATGGGGTGAATTGGTTATTAAAACTTTTTCGAAAAATTAATATAAATTCAAGCAAGTTAAAGGCTAAAAAGATAAAATCAAATAATAAGCACAAATGTAAATGCGATAAGTAAATAGGAGAGATTATGAAAAACGATATAACTGTGGAGGTTCGATCCAAAACAATCATCTATGTCCTCTATTACTATGCTCTCTGACACGAGCAAGACATTTTCACTATACTGATTGACTTATGGTGCAATCCAACCCTTTACAATGCTTCCCGTGACTTACAAACAAGGAGCACTGATCCTTATACAATATTGAGTTTTTCGGGACCTCAACATGACCCACATATTTGATAGGAAAATGATTTTACAATTTGAAATTTTTCTCTTAATAAATTATACGATTAAATTAAGTACCAAAAGAGAAATAAGCTTAACATTTTATTGAATTACAATGAATGAAACTCAAGTGTTGGGTGAGAAAAACTTTGATAAGTAAAATGATTTTCAAAAGCTATTTCAATTAAAAGTTTTTTCAAAAGGAATGATTTGATAAAGATAAATCAATGTAGCTTTGCTCAAGAATATCTTACATAAATGCTCTTAAAAATGTTCTATTGAATGCAAAGTGAAGTGGTATTTATAGCAGTCAAAACACCAAATTTTTTTAGCCTACCGGACGACGCATGAGGACATCCGCTTACGGAACCGGACAACTAAACTAGCCGTTGTACGTCAGAGTTTAGAACGGTTAAAGATTTGACCGTTGGACAAACCGGACGTCTGGTAGGACAAAAAAATTTCGAATTTTTATTTTCTTGATTATTTTAAAAGGTTTAGGCTTTTGAATGACATTTTCACCTAACTTTTCAAGATAAGTTATTTAGTAAAATATTTAAAAAATCAAGTGAAATTTTTATCTTTTTAAAAATAATTTTTATGTGAGCGTTTTTATGAATAATTTATTTTTTGCATAAAATTTTAACTTTTGACCTTTTAGTGATTCATTGCTAAAGATTAAAGTATTTTACCTTTGCATATGGATTCAAAGCATCAAAGTCTAATATTTTCAATGAATAGTTGATTCGACGTGAATGCTTTGATTGATTTGACGTCATTGCTCGGCTTCCATCTCAATTTTCTTTGATCGTAAATTACGAGCCTTTTGATAGCAATTCTTTTGTCTTCAATTGACCAATTTGGCCATATTAGCTATGAAAACTTGAATTCAATTGTTAGAGATTAAAAAAATTGTTTGTTATAATCAAAATATGAGATCAACTATAGGTCAACATCTCGGGTTGGAGAAAATAGGGTACCGTATGCGCTCACATGTTTGCATTGGTTCATGCTTTCAGTATTTTGGCCATACCTTTATCTACAGATATCTGATTGATATGATTGAAACTGAGTTAAACATATAATTCAAAGAGCTACAATTCGTCTAGAAATACAAGTTTCCCAATTCGAACGTTTGCTATTCGAAAAATGGATCTCAAGTTGAGGCTAAAAATTCGGTGTATAACATCTTCAGCTGGAAATTGATTTGTAAAAATACTTCCTCTATGTGTCACTCATTTGACCTCAAATTGCATCTAATTGATCATACATGATCTTCAATCATCGTTTTGTCGTCTGAATCAACTATTAGATGTTTACACTTTAGTCCCCAAATTTTGAATTTCCTTCATTTTCGCACGTTTTTTGTTCCTTTCTTTCAAATCCACCAATTTGCATTGATTTCAACCTAACGAACATAATTAACATAAAATTAAGTTATAACTCATTTAAATCACTAACAAATAATCTAATTTAATGGTCTGAATAAGTATATAAAAATACACTAATCAAGTCTCATAAAATATGTAGTTAAAATTAGTTGTTGATTTTGACTTAGATTAAAATCTGAATTTTAATTTATAGCGAACATGGGCATAGTAAAAGAAGACTGCTTGGCACAGACAAGAATAAATTTCAATTGATAAACATCACATAAAAAACTAAACAAAATTGCTTCTCACTAAATGGGAGCATAAGAGGAGGCTAATGTTAGTTACATTATCTGATGATCTCACTTCCAAAAGTTCCTTTGAAAATTGACAAGTGCATGGAATCGTGATCAAGTAATATAATAATGAATAGAGTGTCGAACCTACGAGGATTATGTGTTTAATCGAGTTAAAATTAATTGCAACTTTAATCGAATATCAAACAAGTTGTATTTTTTTATATTAATCCCTAAATTATCAATTAAACTAGTGAAATCAAGTAAATGTGTTTTTCAAATATATAAGATGCATTGCTAAGATGTCAAATATCCATTGTTATTCCATTTTTAGTGTAACAATTAAAGTGACAATTTGAAATCATTCAAGTTGGTAAATATACCTAATTTAATTGAAAGTCTCTCTCGATGGCGATTAAATCTATTACCCCCATGTGACACTTCTATCTTTTGATGAAAGATACAAACATGATAGATGTATCAATAAATGCTAGAACGCCTATTGAAAACATATAAAACATAGAGGTATATCTCTATCTTCTATCGAACATTACAATATTTATTATATTGTGCTTAAACCCTATTGTCTCTCTCCATAACAATAAAATTCACTAACAATTCAATTAGTGATCAACCAATTGAAAAGAACAATAAAACGATAGTAAACATACACAAATCAGATCAAACCAAATTAAAAAAAAAAAAAAATTAATNATAACAATGGTTCATCTCATCATAATAATTTATAAAACTACTCTATCATATTGGAATTACAAAAAATCATGTTAAATATATAGAACATCACCCGAAATTGTGAATTAATAAATGAATGAAGATGAATCTTGACGTTCTTGAATTTTTTTCAAAATAATCTTGATAAATTTCCAATAATTCTTTTGCTTCTTTGACCACAAATAACAAGTTTAATCTCCAATTGATGAGTTTTTGAACTTCACACTTGAAATATTTTCATAATATATGATTGTCCCTCTCTTTTGTGATGAAATATTGTAATATGAGATGTATACGAGAGGTGCCAATATGTATTCTGTTGTCAGTTATTTGTAGGAGTCAAAATTGGCTGAAAATTACATCCAAATTGGTTTCCAAAAGAGTTTCAATCAAATAAGGAAAGTTGTCGTCGTGCTCGGATGTTTTTGTCTCTGCATAACGTTAGTATTTTGATCATAAATTTCTCTCTCGATATCAGATTGAGGAATTCAAAGTGAGTTGGTAGTTAACTCAAAGGGATACAACTTTGATAGAATTACGAATTTTCCATTTCGGACGTGTACTATGCCAAAAATGGGTTTCAATCTTCGGGTGAAAATTTGGAATATAACTTGTGCAATTGAAAATTGATATTAATGATATTTTGATCATATTTCATTCATTTTTTACTTCGAATTGCGTCAAATTGTCTCATAGCAATTTTCAAAGTATTGTCTTGTGGTCCAAATCAATTATTGAAAATTTGCAATTTGATCATCAAACTTTGGACTTGGTCATTTTCACCAATTTTCGCTGCTTTCTTTCAATTTCTCGTTCAACCATTAAATTTCACTTATATAACATAAAATAAAACAATTTAAAATATATTTTATGAAAAGAACTATCAAATATCGATATTTTAGACTTTGAATCCGTGTATAAAATACACTTATCAAACACCCCCCAAACTTAAACATTTGTTTGTTCTCAAACAAAATTATAACCTAAATAACAACAAGTATGCAAAAATATTTGGTTAGACTATCTAGCTTTTTACCTCAGGATTTGAAGTCACCATATTAAATTTACAAACCGCTTCAAAGTCACAATATCAAACCAATATTTACTCTTCAAATGCAAAACTGACGTGTGCTTGTGAAGAACTAAGTAGACAATCATGAATTTACAAGTTGTTTCAATTTTTGAGCCTCTATGGTCATTGATGCTTGGAAAACTTCCAAGCTGCCTACGTACCTAGTAAAGGAGATCAAGTCATAATGTAGTTCACTTTGATTTGGGTCGTTCACATCCTTTCACATCTCGTATGATTCACACACCACCAACTTATTCTTTTTACTCGTTTCCAGTATGCAATCTAAGGTTGAATTTTTTATTACTATTATCACCCTCTCTAGTTCAGACGGACTCTACTAATTTCAAGTGAACACATCAGTAAACTAAGATTCTCCATTTATTTGATTGCTTCGGCTTCTGGGACTAGACTAGGCTAATAATCAAATAATCTCTCATCAAAAGTCAAATCTTTTCAAATAAGTGTTTGAGGCTTAATCAGGGTATTTGGTGAGTCTTCTGTTTCATGCACCTGCTTTTTTTAGACCCACTTAATGAACTTTTAGTCAATAACTCTCAAATCAGATTACTATAGGGTATCGGGTTGTAAATACCTTAGCAGACTTAACAACTCGAGTTATAAAAATTACGAAAAGATGTTTTTTTTATATATATATATATATCCTCTAATTCTCTTTTTGTCTCTACATTTTTTATGTTTAGATTCCTCCAATTGCTCATCAATCGTGGTATGTACTTTTTTTATGTAGCAACTTATCTCTTTACTTTGATCTTTGGTAGTTTAACTCTGCTGCAGGTAGTTATTGCCTCAATCTACTCTTCTTCCACAACCTGCTGTTTAGGATTTGTCTTGGTGTCACTGGGCAATGCTGATGGTAGTCTCTTTGAAAGTGCTTTATCTATTTGTCCCATCCGATTTTCCAACTTCTTGATAGTAGCTCTCTGAATTTGCAAGGTTTTATCTGTTCTTTGCATGTGTTGGGTAGACATCTCCACCAATTTAGTAACAAGATCTTCCAACAAAGACTTATTTTCAGTTTGCTGAAAATCTGGCGATGCAGTCTCTGTGGTGCAATCCAAGCTCCCTGATTGTTGCTCTATTGGAAACTTGGGTGATTCCTCTAATCTGGGTAGTAAGTGTTAGGATTTTGATTGTGTTGCTATCTTTGAAAATTTTGAGCATAATTTAGATCCTCTATTGACTGACCAAATGCACTACCCACAGTGCAGTCAACACTTTCATGATTCCTTCCACAATACTTGCATTTCGGTCCGACTGTTTGAGTTGCACTCATTTGTTCCACATTTTGTGCTAATGATGTCAACTGAGCTGATATTATTGTCAAATAATCAACTTCATATACTCTAGCAATCTTCTTTCCACTTACCTTTTTCAGTAGGCCAAAGTGCACTAGTGAATACAAAGTCCTCCATGATTTGGTAGACCCAATCTGTGATTCTTTTTATGATAAAATCATCGCATGTAGAGTCTACATTAGTCCTGCTTATTGGATTCTGACCAATGTAATTGCACTTGGATCCACTTTTGTAATCCATGTTGTAGGCATTGGAGTAGATTCTTGTATCGTTCCCAAGCCTCTGAATAACATTCGGAGTCCAACTGTTCACATCATATTTTCTAGGAGTTGAATTGCATTTTAATTGTATTCAAAGTTCATAACCTTTACTCATTATCACATTTAAAATTTTCATTAAATTTTCATTTTCAAATTCACACAAGTTGTCCCCAATAACCATTTATGTTCTAAAACATCCTTAAGATGAATAAAAAAACTTATTTGTCTCTTGTATTTTTAAACAAGCCAAAAATAAAAAATTAAGACTTAATAATAATTATCCCTCATTTTAAAGCACGCTTTTACATGTAATGTAATTAAAATATGATTTATGTATAAGTGGGAAAAAGAGAACAGAAATTGGAGAAGGCAATAGACTTTTATGTTTTATTAAGAACTAAAATCCAATATTCATATGGAATAATTAGGTTTGCAAGGGATACAATGATCATAATAACTAGGGCTCCATGGTTATAAATGTCATTATTAATAAACATATAATTTATAACATTCTCCCTTAAATGACTCATTACACAATACGTGTTTCGTTACAATCTTGTTTGATAAAAAATCAATAAGACAAAAACATCAAACGAAAAAAAGAGTACATATAATTATAACAAAATTGGAGTAATTAAATATTGCCTTGTTACCTTGTCAAGAAAACTTGGTGGGGGAAAACTTGAGTGAATGAAAAAGAGTACAATTACTTCCCCTAATTTCAATAAATGAAAATTCTTGTATCAAATCATTCATGTCTCGTACATCAATATCTTCAATATTGCAATTCTAGCGAAGCATGTTTCGTATTGTCTTGTTATAGCATTCAAGCAATATCATATTCATAAATGATATTTGTCCATCTGTATTTGTCTTTAGTCAGTATGATGATCCATCTGTATTTGTCTTTAATCAGTATGATGACCTGTTGAAAAATGAATTGTGTTGTTGGTCTCTTCAAAAGTCGTACACAATTTGTAATATAAAAGAGTATCATTTTGAAGATAATTATCTTGTAAGTTATGGACATTCATTAAATAAATAATATGTCTCATTAAAACCTTATTAGAAAAAATCTTGTGGAAAAATTATATTGATGGTAAGAAGTACATTATTCATTTGAATACTCCACAAAAGTTGTCTCATTAAAAATCTTATCAGAAATGAAACCTTGTTCAAGGGAAAATAGTACAACACTTATTTATTTTTTGCACGATACTATCACTTAAATTACATACTTCAAGCGTATTAAATCCTTAAGGTACAACATTAATAGTTATATTAGATGAGTTAGCTATAACATCATTTCAAATTTCTTGTATTGTCGGGATAAAAATATATGCGTTCGTGATTGCATTCACCACTGTCTTTGTGAAATTCACTATGTTGAGATTCGTGTATTACATATTATGATTTCATTTGTCTCATTTTCTTTTCGCATAAATATGCACTTTTAGATTTTTGGACTGGAAGTCCGAAAAATTCAAGTTTCTCTAGTAAATTCAATGTTACTATGATTATGTCCTTTTATTTACCCAATTATTTTTTCAATCGATATACTTTAATAAATTTATTTTGATATCTTCAATATTCATAAATGAAGCGATACATTAAGTTCAAAAATATTGTCGACAACTTTTTCTTTTCAATTCTATTTCTTTTTCATAACGACATATATTATTGAAATATCTCAATTTTTAATATTTTAAATATTTGAACCTCTTTTGAGGTTTTATAATTAATTATGTTTATACGTTCTTCAAGAGTATACGCTTTCTAAATGAGACTATCTTTATCATTTACTCTATTTTCTTTTGGAGATTTTTATCTTAAAAGTAAATATATTCACACTTCAAATGTGCGATAGATACATCAAATATAATGTGAATTGATTGCCTTTCTAGGATGTCAAGGTAAGTTGGAGCACTTAAAACTAGTGTGTAAGATATTGTTGATATCTTTGGTCAGTAAAAGCATTTAAATGAATTATCTTCAACTTCTGATTCAAATTGACTTTTGCGAGGATCTAAATAATATAATGATGTATTATGTATATAATTTTTCAACTTCTTAATTCTTCACCTAATGTTGAGAAAATTGTTTAGTCAAATTGTCAATCAGCATTAGGACTTGAGATATTGTATAAAGGTTTAAACTAAGAATTTATTCTCAACATTCTTTACTTTCAATCTCAGTATATTGTGGTGGATCAATTGTATATATATTGCTCTATCAAAATAATTATTTAGAAAATTTAAATAACTTTGATATTGACATGATGTTAATAGCATTCCCAAGACAGAGTTGGGAAGTACTTTATTCTTAACCGTAATTGTTTAGAAATTAATTGAAGACATTTAGCAAACAATAGTAATGTTCTAAAAGGCGTAATGCGTTGCGAAGCGTCAAGGTCGAGAATCAAGAATCACAAGTTTAGGCGTGTCAATGCGAAGAATAACCGCCATAATGCGTTTCGTATTTTTAATATATTTTTAATTATTTTAAGGTATTAAATATATTTTT
>CAIGRT010087165.1:0-11876 GCA_903798405.1 Fraxinus platypoda
TACTGACATAATCCATGCATATCCACTGGCAACGACAATTCAGAATCTTTCATTAAAATCAATTGTACAATTAGTTTGCAGTTTATGTTGTTGCTCTCATCCTACGCATGGCAACAATTAGTTTCCATCTGGTTATCACCTAATCCTGTAATAACTCTTTACAAAAAGAACATACTTGAGCTCCAATTGAGTTGTGGATATCTTTTATTTTCTTAGTCATAATGTTAACTTCGATCAATCACCATATCTGAATCTAGTTAAAGTAGATCACTGGAGATCTATCTTCAAATTCCTGAGGATCATAATAATTGTTTTGCATCCCTGTCTCAAATTGGTATATCTTTTATGCTAGAAATTCTTAAAACCCCTTTCTTTAGCCTCTATATGCATTCAAAATACAAAAAAAAAATCATTGTAGCACTTTTGGCAATGCTCTATTTACAATCATAACGGACTATTGAGGAATATAAGACTTGGTTTCTCCATAAGAAACATTGCTCTAGAAGAAGAAATTGATCTGGACTTTGGAAGACAATCTCTTCCCAATATAATCTCTACGAGCATGATAAGCACAGTATCAATTCATTCCAAAAAAACAGCAATCACTTATGCAAATATTCTATAACAACAATCCCTTCCAATGTTAAAGAATTTGCTGTCATTAGTTCGTATAAGGTTTGAATACATATGTTGTCTATCAAGAAGCCAACTACCATCATAGAATGGCAGCAACTGAACTGTAAAAACTCGAATTACAACAATAACTACCTTAAATGTTAGTAGAAACCTTAAGTAGAAGTCTGCATATCAAATGAGATTATGAGAGGATTGACTTACCGATCATGGATCAAGTACCTGTAACATGAGGCTTCAAAGAAGAACTTTGATTGCGGGATTGACGGCCAGTCACATAGAGTATCAAAGTCACCTGGTATGCATGCGTTAAATAAATTTAAAAAAGAGAGAGAAAAAAAAACTCGAAAGATAAGAAAATACAATTACTAAACAGTTGGAGATCATAGAAGTTAATCAGAGCACTTACGGAAATGAATTTTAGATACTTGTACTACTCACCACGGAAATTTCAATAGGATAGAATCAACACAAAGTTCTTGTCATCAATGATGATAGGAGCCATAGCTACAAAGTTCCACTATTCATTCTCTACAACAAACTTCGCTTTTATTTTTAGAAGGAAAAAGAGAACTTTGAGAGCAAATAACATAGTTATTGGATATTGACATTTTAAATAAACCACGTATTACCTATCATCCAATGTTCAAAACTTGATTTGACTTGGTTAAACCTTGTCCGATACTCATCAAAATTTGACTATGTGGTATGTCTTCTACTATTCCCTAGCAAGGGCCATCTCTCTAGTTAAAAAACAGATACACAAGTTCTTTTAAGTACCTCACCAATGTGATATAAAGTCAACCTCTTTCTTTAAGTTCACTATTGACACTAGTTCAATCAATTTGCTAGCTGTTGCATCTCAAGCGCCATCAGTTATTTCCTTAATGGCCACGACCTTAACCAACTTACAAAATATGACTATCAATTCAAATTGTCATCAATACCATACTAATTTTGCTATTAAGAATCTCACAAATAAAGTAAACATGCAGTAAAGACTAAAACTTATAAACACGCTGAATATAAATGTCGTTGACAATAGCTCAAGCCCTCTATCTGCAATGAATTAATCTAGTGTGCAGAGGGGGGGTTACCTAATGGTTTACCCCCTCTTACAAAAAGCGTGGCCCCCACATGTATTTAAAAATTCCGGCTTGTGGTCCCCACCCCCTAATGTGAGTGGGGGGTGTAAAAGATTTGGTAAAAAAATTCGGTAAGTATAACATAACTCATCTGCAATTGCCTCCAAAATAGTCATGATGTTATTGCATTTATATAGAACCAAAACATTAGAAGTGCATATCATAGATTGGATATTTCAATTGTTGCATTCAACAAAGGTGTAGCTTTATGAGCCTTTGACAATTGTGCTCAAC
The DNA here is from genome assembly GCA_903798405.1 of Fraxinus platypoda. NCBI lineage: Eukaryota > Viridiplantae > Streptophyta > Magnoliopsida > Lamiales > Oleaceae > Fraxinus > Fraxinus platypoda. The sequence goes on from CAIGRT010087165.1 coordinate 2,013, forward strand.
TTTTTTGTATATTCGGATTTACTATTGAAGAGTACTATTCCCACGACTGTTGTTTATTGTCAAGTTAGAGAGGCTAAGAGATCACTACTAAACCAATTTTATGCTCAAGTTGGAGGGTAGGTGAGGGGAGAGTATATTCTCTTAAGATTAATATTTACTTTCCTATCAAACTTTTGATTTCGTTTCAGGTTGCACATTTTCGGTATTTACAAGTTCTAGTTCCTTTTCAATCAACAAAGATACATTAGGCAGGCACATTATCTGGCAAAGCCTATTCAATTATAAAATTGAAAGAAACAATGTTTTGAATCCGTGTTCTAATATCTCATAATGATATTGACAGGGATTTTGCTACTGTAAATTGATTACCAGTTTTTATCTTCAGACTAAATGGTTACTATATCCCAGATGATTTATGAAGTAAAGGTCTGATCTTGCATAGATTTCCAAGTAAAAATCTAAATGTACAAAATTTGTTGACTCCGAAAAATGCAACTCCAATGTGGACAACAGATGTCGAGCCCACTCATGCTAACTCTAGCAAGTTCCAGTGCGTTTTGACCGGAGGAACAGTGGGAGAAGGAGAACACGTGAATGAGGGAGATGCTTTATGGTACGAGACAAAAGTGTTCAAGCACCCGTAGTAGTGACTAAGATGATTGTGTTAACAATCAATTACCAACAAAGCGTAAATAGCCTAATATCAAACTAACAAGTATAGAACAATCGAGAAGGTTTCTTGAGAGTATTTTTCTTAAGTGTTTTTCTAGTGTATTAGAATTAGTACTCCATGAACTATCCAAAAAGCCCCTTCCAATATACAAAGACCACATATTTATAATGTTATGGCCGACATGGTGTCTGTTGGATCAGAACCACGTGGCATGGCATCATCTCCTTGACTGAAACCTCACATCACTAAGTCTATCATACAATAAATACATTGAGAACGGGGTCGCCGCCCTATACATTAGGCTAACACACCTGACATTCTTTATTACAAACGTTACATCAATCATTCCTAAATATTTTCTACAAATCTTGCAAGAGGTAACTTCAGCTTGGATGAACTAAGGGCTTCGGAAGGGGGAAGCTTCATATTGGTGGTCTTCTGTGTGAAGAGCTTTGGCTTTTTTGATTTCATACGTAGCGCTTCGGCTTAACAGCTTCAACCATTTAGGTAGTGCGTACTTCGGAGTACTTAAGAGTTTCAGCCATTCAAGTAGTGCTTTGGCACAAAACCTTCAACCTTTGTTTAACTTCTTTGCATTTGACCAATTGGATCTTCGTTGACTTTCTTTTTCCCACGTGGACTGCGACGTGACACTTTAACTGGGGCCTCAGTGGGGATTATTTATGTAATGCATGGACTTGTAAAAAAATTTTTTGTTAGGGGTAGTTTTTTATACACAACAATAATCTCCCAAGTCTAAGTATGAATATTTATATTATAGTTAGAGTTTGAAAATAGCTAATTTCCATGTGATACCGATCAATGTTGTCTGAAGTTGTGTACCTTATGACTTCAGAATTTCTGGATCAATTCTGAGGAGCATCAGCACGACAAATGGCGTCCGCGGCTATCCTCTCCGAAGTGGATTTACATATTGAACTCTTACTCGAAGCGGTTGAGGTGAAGTGCCTATGCTACTTGTCGAGGCTGTGAATACTTAATTGTGGAGAACCAAGTTTTCTGAAACTTTGGGAACACGAGGCATCCTCAATTATTGCCCCCAAATGATTTGTTGTTTCGTATTGACCATCTGATTGGGGATAATAAGCTGTGCTAAAATTCATTTTCATTCCTAACGATTCATATAAGCTTTTCCAGAACGTAGAGGTAAACCTCAGGGCTCTATTTGAAACAATGGATACTGGAACTCCATGCAACCTGACTATTTCTCTAATGTATTGCAGTGCCAATTGATCCATACTTAATGTCATTTTCACTGGCAAAAAGTGAGATTTCTTCGTCAATCAATCAACAATTACCCAAATGGCATTATTTCCCTTCACTGACTACAAAATCCAACGCAATATGTTCCCATTTCCATTCTGGTATTTCCAGAGGATTTAATAATCTTGAAGGTCTTTGATGTTCCACTTTCACTTGTTGATAAATCATGCATCTACTCCATTCTGGCATTTAGAAACTCCTATACTTCTTTTCATGTTCCAGCACTAAAATATATCTCGAATGTCTCAATACATTTTTGTACCACCAGGATGAGTAATGTACGGGGTAGAGTGAGCTTCTTCTAAAATTTTCTTTCTCAATTCATCGTCCTTAGGCACACAAAGCCTTCCTTTGAACTTTAATGCCTTATCTGGTGACACCTCAAAATCCTTTTTTTTATCTAATCCAACCTCACTTCTAATTTTCTGGAGAAATGGATCAATATCTTGCGCTTCGATAATTCGGTCTTTAAGATTTGATCGAATCATCGAAGTCACTATTTGAGCTGAATTTTATTGGCAAAAACAACATCCTCAATTTTCATCTTCTGAAACTCTTTAACCAAATGATCTTCATCTGACAGCAAAAATTCCAACTGACCTCCTGATTTTCTGCTTTTGGCATCTATAACCACATTAGCTTTACGAGGATCGTAAAGTATAGTGCAGTCGTAGTTCTTTACTAGCCCCAACCAACATGTTTGCCTTATATTCAATTCCCTATGGGTGAAGAAATATTTGAGACTCTTATGATATGTATAAATCTACACTTACTTCCATACGGATAGTGCCGCTATAACTTCAATGCATGAACCACTACCGCAAGTTCAAGGTCATGCGTCGGATAATTTTGCTCATGTTGTTTTAATTGCCTTGAAGTATAAGTAACCACATTTTCATGCTGCATTAGGACACACCCTAAGCCTTGCTTAGATGCATCGCTATATATCACAAAACCATTCGATCCTTCCGGAATTGTTAACGCTGGTGCCGTGAGCAATCGACATTTCAACTCTTGGAAGTTCTGCTCAGACTTATCCGACCAATAAAATTTTATTCCCTTTCGAGTTAATTGAGTCATTGGTCCAACTATCTTAGAGAAGCCTTCAATGAATCTCTGATAATAGCCGGTTAAACCTAGAAAACTTCGAACTTCGCCCTCATTAACTGGTCTGTTCCACTTAGTTACTGCCTCTACTTTAGCTGGGTCAATTTCAATCCCATGACTAGTAACTATGTGACCAAGAAACCCTATTCAGTCGAGCTAAAATTCACACTTCTTGAACTTGGCATATAACTTTTCCTTTCTTAGGGTCCGTTTGATTGTAAGGGTAAAAAATGGGTGGAAAGAAAATGAATTTCAGGGAAAGTAATTGCCAAGAAATTATTTTGCAGGGAATTGTTAATTAAGTGTGTTTGATTGGTTTAATTTTTCACCCGGAAAATTTTTAAATTTTGTGTTCGTTTGACCTTCGTTTGCATCAAAATTGTCCATTAAAGTGATATTTTTTTCTCATAATTGTTTATAAAATTTGTTTCCATTGCCAAAAAGTAAAAAAAAAAATGTTTCCTGAAAAATCTTTTTTTTTAATCAAAGTTTAGTGTTCGTTTGCATCAAGATTGTCCATGAAAGTGAAATTTTTTTTTACACGTGGTCATGAAATTTGGTGTTATTGCAGAAAACAAAAAAAAAAAAAAAAAAAAAAAACCCTGGAAATCAATTTCCCACCTTTTAGGTGGGAAAATGATTTCAAGGTTTTCATGGAAATTGTGAGCGTGTGGCCTCCTTGAGGAATTCAAATTGCCAAGAAAATAAAAGTAATCAAACAAGCATAAANACCATTTTTAGGGAAATTAGGCCCCTGAGAGTCCACTAAGGAAAAGAAAGTATTGACAATTGTGTCCCTATCAAACAACCAAATGGGAGGGAAATGGAATTTGTTTTCCATTTTCCTAGGCAAATCTACCCTATCAAACACAACCTTAGAGTTTCTAATTTCTATTCTAAAATATTCTTTATGTTGATCTTTGTCTTGCGAGTATATCAAAATATCATGAATAAAGACTATGACAAATCGATCCAAAAATTTATGAAACACTATCAAATTCATAAACACTGCTAGAGCGTTGGTTAGACCAAAAGGCATCACTGTAAATTCTTATTGGCCATATCGAGTCTGAAAAGCTGACTTTGGTATATCACTTGACTTAATTTTTAATTGATGATACCCTGATTGTAAATAAATCTTAAAGAACATTTTTGCTCATCTCAACTGGTCAAACAAATATTCTATTCTCGGTATAGGATACTTGTTCTTAATTGTGAGTTTATTCAGTTCACAGTAGTCTATGCATATTCTCATGGTATCGTCCTTTTTCTTAACAAATAATACCGACGCTCCCTATGGAGAAACACTGGGTTGAATAAACCAATTATCTAACATTTCTTCAATCTTGACTTTTAATTCTTCTAACTCTTTTGGTGTCATTCGATATGGTGCTTTAGATACTGGTGTTGCTCCAGGAACCAAATCTATCACAAACTCAATTTGCCGATCTGGTGGTATACCATGAAGATTTTCTAAAAATACATCTTCAAATTCTTGCACTATCGGTACTTCACTCATCTTATTTTCTTGATGTTGCGTTTCCAAAACATTTACTAGAAATGCCAAACATGTTTCTTCTTCCAATATTTTTTTAGCCTTTAACGCCAAGATTACTTGTGGTTTAGGTTTGATCTTTAATCCAAAGAAGAAGAATTCATCTTTTTCTGAGTTTTAAAAGACACTTCCTTTTCTCGACAGCAGATGGTAGCATTATTACAACCCAAACAATCCATGCCTAAAATTATGTCAAAGTCTTTCATGTCTATTATGAATAGATTTGCCTCAAACGCTCTTCCTTCAAGTTCCATTTGAACCGACTTATCTATCTTATCAATGTTTAGCACCCTACCTGAAGGAATGCTAACTTGTAGTATGCTATCATACTTATCACATGCAATACTAGATTTAGCTACGAAATACGATGAAACAAAAGAATGAGTTGCCTCAAAGTCAAATAATGTATAAGCTGGAAAATCATCTATAAAAAGAATACCTACTATAACGTTGGGTTCTTCTCTGCCTCTTGCTCAGTCATAGCAAAGACTCGAGCTTTCCCTTTGTTATTCTTGTCATGCTCCTCATTCTTCTTAGGAACAAACTCTATGCAATTTCGAGCCATGTGGCCTGACTTACCACACTGAAAACAAATATTTTTCCCATCAGACACTCTCATTTGTATTGTTTACCATACCTAGGACAGGGTGGAATGGGATTGTCCCCACCCTTGCTAGCATCAGCTCCACTGTTTACTTTTTTATTCTGCTATTTTTCGTTTCCCTTATCCTAGTTGTCCAATTTACCAGCCACAGACTTATTTTGTTGGCTGCCTTGACCATGATAGTCTGTACTTGTCTTTATTCCATAATTTTCAGTACTAACCCTTTGATACTAGATAGCATGAGCTCATTCCAACATTTTGCTATAGGTAGTAAAACGGTGAGACATAAGGATCATGCTAATATCTTGATGAAGCCCTGGCTAAAGTTTCGTTATTTTCCTAGCTTCAATATCCACCAAATGTGGAGCATGCCTAGGTAGCTAGTCGAACTTCCTCTCATAATCAATCAAAGTCTCTTGTTGATCCTCAGTCCTAGTTAAGGACATTGAATCCCACCAATGATTTGCTGCTCTCGTGAACATAAACTCCGCGCATTGTACTTTTTGTGTATCATTGGCATCTATAAGTAGAAAACTTTGTCCCAACTTTCGCAGACATTCCTCGACAGCTAACGGATCACCCTCACCGTTGAAAGAAGGTGATTTATACCTTCTGAAAGTTTCCACAATTGAAACTTGAGTCGAGGTAGCTACAGGTTCACTTGCGAGGCTTGCCTTCCAACCTCTTGCACCGCTTACAACAAATCTCTTATCAAATCGTTCTAGTTTGGTTGCGCCATTTCCTTTAGACAATAAAATAAATTTTCATCCATTAGACAAGCACACCACCAATTCAAGAACGAAATTTTAAAAGAAATTTCCATAACTCCATTTACAACCTAAAACCCCAAACTTAACAATTGGTATTATTCTTATTTATTTATTTTATTTGCCTATCTATAGGCCTTCTACATCCCCTCTCAATCTTCCTCCGGCTCCTTTTTGGGGTCCTCCTATACCACTTCCTTGATGATCCCCACTGGTTGATTTACCTCATCAATTCCCAATGGTTAAGTCATCTCATTGTCCGTCGTCACTCCTGAATCTGAACTGGAATGTAAGATTATTTCCTCGAGGTAGATTTCCCAATACTCTATAAGAGCATTGAAAAAATCTACATATTATGTGTCATGAGGATTCCCCGATGGAATTACTGCTCTCGTTACTTTTAATAAAAGCAAAAATTTCTTGAACATGTTTAATAAAATGTTCATACCTAAGTTGAGGATGTGGTTGATTGATGGATGTATAGTACCAAGGAGGATTCAAATCCTTATCCAATCTCTTTTTTTTTTTTCAAACTTTTAATATTTTTTCTTAAACACAAGAACATTTGTGTTGAACATATTTATTTAAAGCTTTTAAACTTATAACATGCTAGTACTACATGTTTTAATTTAAATTACATCTACACATGTAAGAACATAAATAAGATTTATTTTATACATCAATAATGTCTACATAATCAATTTTTAAAAAAAATATTGGGCTCTGATACCAAAATGTAATGATCTAAATCTTGGAATTTGAAATTAGTATAAAAACAACAAAGTTTTTTTTTTCTTTCAAAAATTCGGGTTAAATTAACAAACAAGTTTTCAAGGTTTGTCCGAAAGTTTTTTTTTATCTCTTTGAAGAATTCTTCAAGAGATTTTCCTTTGTTACCAAAATTTGGTGCTCTTTACTTTATTGCTTTTGATCTGCGTGTTTGAGTGATCGCTTAATTAGAGTTTAATTGGATTATCCTTAATTATCTAGAGACAATAATTTGTGACGTATTGCTTATTATTGTTTATTTATTCTAATTCCGCATTATACATCTCTAGGTGTTGTTTGGGTCGAAACCTCAATAATTTTCAAGTTGTCTCCCAATAAGTGCTTGTTTATACTCATTAACTTAAGTTTTGCAATCTGTATCAGGAATACTGAAGAAAGTTTTTGATGTCTTGCTCAGTTTGCTTCTTTTGACTTTGCTCCATTTTCGTTAATTTTTCAAATCTTACCTTGCCTCTTTTAAAGTGATATGACTTTCTATTCCATCCAATTCAAAATAACTATGTTAACCTCTACCTCCCTGTGGGTTTAATTACAAATTCAATTGTTGGACAATCGACGAAGTTGAAAGAATGTGTATTAATTTTATGTTCACTAATTGTCACTTCTTCGATTGGTTCCTTTGCAATTAATTTGTTATCTTTTTTATGCTCTTATTTAATAATTGATATATCTTCAAATTGAATGATCGGTTCAAGAACTAAATCTATGGGCAATGGCAATTCTTTCATTTCAACTTTTTCAAGTGGATTATATCCCCACCTTTTAAATTCGCTCCAGAATGTAGAATCTCCCTTGCATATTTTGCATTCATCTAATATGGCAAATTCATTATCATATTTTGTAAGAGCCTCCTCGTTCAATAGGGGAGGAAGTATGATATCTCCGTCCCCATGTGTAGATACATACTTGTCCTTTGGCATGTAGCATTCATTAGATTTATCAATTGCTTATTTTCAACATTTTAAATATTGTTTAAAACGCAAAAGTTTCACATAAAGGGATTAGAGCATGTATTCAATCATTGTCCAGTATAAAGCATCCTATAAAAAGTTCACAATTTATGTCTTCTACAATTATATCTTCATCATCTATGTGAGGCTCAGTTATTGCAACTGTTTTGCTCACTTGCTATTGTCAGAATCATGCATGTATTGCGGAATAGTGCTTGGAAGAACACCAAACACAAGAGAGATCATGGTGGGTAGCCAAAACTCTAATAATAATAATAATAGTAAACTCAAATTAAATGCTTTATTTCTCGACAATGACACCAAATATTTTTTCATGAAAATTCTGCACGCATACAAAATCGTTGACAAGTAATAGATTTGATGATTTAATATGGTATTAAAAGGCTGGATAGAGTTTCTTTAATGGCTTCCATGATTTTTATTTATAGAAGGTAAAATTATATCAAAAATACGTTCAAATTGGGTTCCAAAAGAATTTCAATTGAAGGAAAGTTGTCTTCACGTCATGCATCATTATGTCTCCGTGTACCCATTAATATTTTTGTCATATCTTTTTCTTCTGATATTCCATTGAGGTTATATAAAATAAGTAGGAAACTATGGCACATAACTTGTACTGGTGGAAATTGATTTATAAAAAAACATTGGATTATATTTCACTTATTTGACTTCTAATTGTGCCCAATTGACTCTTATCGTATATATATAAACTAGTAAACTCAAATTAAATGCTTTATTTCTCGACAATGACACCAAATATTTTTTCATGAAAATTCTGCACGCATACAAAATCGTTGACAAGTAATAGATTTGATGATTTAATATGGTATTAAAAGGCTGGATAGAGTTTCTTTAATGGCTTCCATGATTTTTATTTATAGAAGGTAAAATTATATCAAAAATACGTTCAAATTGGGTTCCAAAAGAATTTCAATTGAAGGAAAGTTGTCTTCGCGTCATGCATCATTATGTCTCCGTGTACCCATTAATATTTTTGTCATATCTTTTTCTTCTGATATTCCATTGAGGTTATATAAAATACGTAGGAAAATATGGCACATAACTTGTACTGCTGGAAATTGATTTATAAAAAAACATTTGATTATATTTCACTTATTTGACTTCTAATTGTGCCCAATTGACTCTTATCGTTCTCCAATTTTCGTCTTGTGGTCTGAATCAATTATTGAATATTTGCACTTCAATCCCCAAACTTTAAATTTCCTCCATCCCCCCCGGTTTGCTCATTTCTTCCAATTCACCCAGTTTGCCTATAATGTTATCTAACAAACAAAATTAATACTTAATTAAGCTATAATTTATCCAAATCAACAATAAATACTTGTACAAAATATATTTAGCCCCATGAGGTCATTGACTATTTCATATACACCCCTTCCTTTAAAAAATTACGGATACCCATTTTTAAGGATGAATTATGTTTACAATGCTCGTAACAGCTTTGTATCAGACTGAGAAAACAATATTGCATTGATGTTTAACATAGCGGTCAACATTTCCACAGTGCTCNGATACCCATTTTTAAGGATGAATTATGTTTACAATGCTCGTAACAGCTTTGTATCAGACTGAGAAAACAATATTGCATTGATGTTTAACATAGCGGTCAACATTTCCACAGTGCTCGTGGAGGACGAAATTGCACAAATGAAAATGTTGCACAGAATTTTAGGGTATGTTAGGGTATGTTGGTGATTGAAATGTTCACATTTCGTAAATTCCACGCTCTTCTTACAACACTTACATCAGCACATATTGAAACCACTTGAGACATCCTCAGCTTATTGAAAGTCACACTGAAATAATTCTTCTCAATTGATATAAAAGAACTCCAATGAGTAAAATGCAGGACCGGTCCTCAGAATTATGAGGCCATAGGCGATAAATTGTTACGCAACTCTTAAATATAAATGAAATGAACACTTTCAAACTAAAAAACTTATTTTTAACTTTTATAAAAATTAATTTATAAATTTTAAAGAAACTTTATAAGCTTAGCAAAAAAATTATAGGGAATATTTTTTAATTTTTTTTATCGCATTGACTTTTTTATCGATTTTTTTTTCTCGATTTTGGTAGATAAAAAAAAAAAA
>CAIGRT010087193.1:0-14449 GCA_903798405.1 Fraxinus platypoda
TACCACTTATTGTGTTAATTATGCCTAGAATCTCTGATACCAATTGTTGAGAATTCAAGGATCACGTATTACTCGATAGCACTTGATATGAAACCAACCACCAGATAGAGATATTGAAGTTATATGACACAATAATGAAGTATATAATCACAAGTAAAAGAATAAAAGAAGACAAAAAAATATGACAGATGAATGATGAGATTTTATTGCATCACAAATAATGAAGATGAAGAAATATTACAAAGATCCTAAAAGTTAGTAATCATTTTTCTCACATTATTCTTACACCATAAAATTGTATAAAACAACCTAGTATTTATAGGAAATATGTAGGGTATGTCCAAACCCTCATCGTAGAGTTGTTGATAAAGTAGGATATCAAATAATCGAGTCCGAAATGAAAAATGAGAGAATAATACGAAAATCCTGGAACAGACACAAGTGGCACCACTGCGCCACCTCCGGGTGCCCCGCGGCGCCCCATACCCGACGCTGCATTCTGCCCTCTTTTTTTTCTTTCCAAGTTGTTTTCTTCATCCCGAACTCTTCTTCAAATCCAATACCAATTTTCAACTCCCAATTGGCTTCCGAAATAGAACTTCAACTTGATATAGGACTCCAATAGCATTCCAAACTAATTTTTTTTACGTGAACTTCAATTAGAATTCTTCAATTATTTCAATAAGGAATTCAGGTCACACCCGAATTCTTACAGCTCCCAACCATATTAAACTTCACTTCAATCTTGGAATTGTATGACCACTGCAAATTTTCACACCACTCCATGTCAAGATTGTCAGCCTAGGATATGGGACGGCTGACTTGTTGTCAATATATTAAATGCGTAGTAGACTGAGTGATGTGAGGCTTCGACCTGGGAGATGAGATCACGTAGTTCTTATCCAACGGTTACCACGTGGGCTAGGACTTTATAAATAAGCAACTCTTGTAACATTTGTTCCTATGCAACTCTTTACACTAAAAAACACATGCAGTTTTTTCTCTTGCTTATTCTTTATTTATTTGCTTGAGTTCAATTTTTTTTTTTTTTGGTGGAGTTGTTTATGATTGTTTGTTTGTTTATAATCATCTTTGATTATATTACCGGTGCTTGAACATTTTTGTCTCTCATCATAAAGCATCTCACACATTCTTAAATGCCACCCTTTTCTGTCCGGATTTTCCATCAAAACGTGTTGGAATTTGCTTGCATGAATGCGAATGGGCTCGACAGCCATTACGGAAAATGGGGTCAACGATTTCTTTTCCATCATGCCCAAATGTATTATCGTACAACCTTTAGAAAGGGGCTTCACCTTCTTTGCTGGATAAGTATTAGTTTAAAAAGGCCTTCTTGAGGTCGGCCAACTCCTAATTCTACCAGTTGGGATACGGCAGTTCCAAATTTATGCGGCCCCAGTTAATGTGAGATGATATGCTCTACATTTTAGATCTGGCGAGGCCCCTCGTAGAGACATGTGAGTCTTGTAATTGTTGAGGTGCTTCACCGGATCATCATTTCCATCATATTTGGGTATTTTATGAGGCACAAAATGGCTGGGAACCAGGGCTCTCCTCAACTCTTGGGAAAAGGGTAGGCTTTCGTTATCATCATCTAACTCAAACGACCTACATAGACCGTCAGAATCATCTTCCTCTGCTTGATAACGAGAGGGTCATGGCACTTCCGTTTGATTCCTCAAGTTTGCCTCGTCTCTTCTCTCTCGCCTATTTCTAGGTGGAGGGAGAGGGACCCCGTAAGGTTCATTCCCCGAAATTCGTTCTGGCTCTCTTTTGTGTGTGAGATGGCTGGTGGGACCTATTTCTAGGCCTTGATGGTCCAATTCGATCGAACACACTTGTAGATCTTTGTGGTTTATGTTCTTGAACATATTATGGGGAGAAATTCTCCTTCTGTAGTATGTTATTTCTGGGTCGGCTAGCAGCATAATTGGTGAAAGTGTCCATTTCCATTTTCCTTTCTGTAGGGTTGATCTCCCTCCTACGCATTTGGAAGTAGGCTGCCATGTCATTCTTCTCGCCATCTTAGGGCATCACTTATTGTTGAAGCATTTGGTACCCTGCCTGTTGATGCATTTGTATAAGTAGTTGCTGTATGGTGGCATTCTATTGGGCCATGTTTCTTATATTCGCAGCCATCTCCATCGCATGTGTTGGTGATGGGGACGATGCATGTTTACATTAGTTCGGAAGACCTCTTCCTCAGAAGCTTCATGTTATCTAATCCTGCCTTGCGATCCGTAGTGGCTAGAACTCATATCATGTATTAGGCTTCAGGCTAAATGTAGGTGTTTTAGATGTTTGCTCTTTGCAGTGGTTCTTTCTTCAAGAACCAAACCTTTCTTCAAGGCTCTTTCCAAACGGCTTTTACCAATAGAATGTTCGTGGTTATGGTATCAAAGATTCCCACAGACTGCTCCAATCTGTTGACCCCAAAAAATGGTCCAACAGGAAAGTAGAAACTAACGTCCACGCAAGCCGAATCACCACATACTTAGATCAAATCGCCAACTTTATAAGTGAAATTATTGAAGAGAACAATCAAAAGTATCTCACAAGTTGTATTGTAATTATTGGATGCATAAAGAGGGGGTCGGCTATGGAATGGATTGAGGAGAATCAATGTTGGTTTTGAATGTGTAAACTTCCATTAACTTCAAATGGTGCTAAGTGTATATTTTTATAGTAGAAGATGATGATTAAGAGCCGTTAGATGAGGGGGCACGTGGCCCCTCATCCCCACAGCTAGAACCTCTTGTCATAGTCATCAATCAATTATTCATAGGCCATTTCGCCTTTAATGATGTGACGGCTTGGCAGCCCTAAACCTGATATGTAAGACTAGATTTGACTTGTTTGATTGAGTAGGACTACATATTCAGTGAGTTATCACATCACTCACTTGATACAAGATCTAATATGAAAATTTTCTCTAATACGTCTCTACCTATCTCATGTCATCCATTGGGGCTCAGCTCTTCACGGGGCTTCGGATAATAGAGGTTCGGCCCATTGTGGTTCGACCAATGGAGGCTCGGCCCATTGGGGTTCTGCAAATAGAGGCTCGGCCAAATTACCGTATGGGCAAAATGATGTGGGGCGGGTCTAGATTCACTTGATGTGTAGTTTTTCACTTGGTCATACTTAGGACTTCTTTGGAACTCGTCCATTCTACCACGTGGCGTATTTATTGTACGATTATTTATATGAGTAACAATTTTGTTATTTCGTGATAGTGAAATTAATATTTGGTTCGTGTTCGACTGTTAAAACATAATGGATCGACATGCATGTAGGTAGTTAATTTTTCAATATTTAAAAATACATTGAACTTTACTGGAGAATGCCACAATGATCACATTCGTACATGACCTATGATTATCTAGATGGAATAATATTACTTGACATAACCAAGAAAAGAAAAAAAAAATGCATTGGCCATTTGGTAGTATAGAAAAAGATTTATTTGTCTATCATATTTTTAAATATGCAAAAAATACATATAAAAGAGCGTGTGAGAATATTCACCCTTGATTTCAAAGCACATTATCAAAAATTTTGGACATAATTCATCATAAGTTATCGATAGACTAATTAACGGAGGATTAAAGATAAGAATGTGATAAAAAAGGTAAGAACACCAGATAAACGTAACAATAAGTAAAAATTCGATGTCTTTTGTGTAATTAGAAAGTGATGGAACAAAACGAAATTGCGGCAAACTTTATAACCCGCCTAGACCATAAAAGTACAAGACGTATTAATAAAAGAATTATGCTTCTTATACTTTTCTTATTGACTTCAAGTTTGATATTCCTTATGTGTAGAAAATTTGGTCATTAATTGAAAAAATATTGTTAAAATTAATGTACGAAAATCTACTAACTCACATGATGTCAAACTTGATGTAAATGTAGCATAATTGTTAATAAAAGGGTATTACAGTAATTTGGCATGATCGAATTCCATATTTCATAAAATTTTAGGCGGAGGGACACGTTTCATTTTGTCCTAGAAGAGTTGGCTAATTTGAAATTTTTCCCAAATTAGGGTTCTTTTTATTTTTCTCGTCTTAAGACTTAAGGCACCGTTCCATCCTGGTGTCTGAAATTGAAGATTTATCTTGGAAAGAGTCAGCGATCCCTTCTTGTTTGCTCGTTATTCTGAGTTGTTTGATTTTTCTGATTTTAATTGAAATACTGGAAAGACGATGCTAGAGAAAATTGGGTTACCCTCAAAACCATCACTGCGGGGGAATAATTGGGTGACTGATGCCTCACATTGCCAAGGATGTTCTTCACAGTTCACTTTCATCAATCGAAAGGTTCGGTTGCTTATATTCGTGATTTCTTTATATTTTTCTTGATTCTTCAAATTGTATTTTTTTGAGGTTCTATAATTGATAGGTGGATCTTGGTGCGTGAAAGTGTGATTATTTAGTGATGATTTTGCAATTCTTTTTAATTAATACCAATATAAAAAAATCGGTTCTGTGACTATTTAATTTTCGATCTTGATTTTCCAGATTATGAATATTTAGTGATTTTAATATGAATTAAACAGATGTTTTTTCAATACCTCATAGTAAGCTTTACTAGTGAGTTCACTAACTGTTAGTATCTCTTATAATTGAAGAAATGTGTTCGTTAAAAGTTTGAGGTATTTCTTTTGATATGCATCATTAATTGGTATTTCGCTGCTTGGATTTGGTTCCTCCAAGTGATATAATGAGGAATTTCATCTTTTAGTTTCCTGATTAGACATGCTTAGTTTGTTTGCTAGAAAATAGTCACTGGAAATAAAGACAAAAGGTAATGGTCCAAACATAAATGTCTCATGGAGTACTTTATCTTCATTGAGGAATAAGAAATAGCAAATCAGCAGAAGTGATATGAAGTTAAGGAACAGCATCTAATTTATTGACTATGGTTTGAAACTATCCAATTTACTGTGTACATTGTTGGCTGTTCACGGCCTATGGCAACTATAGAGATGTAGTTTTATGGGCAATTTTATTTCAATCCTCTTTTCAAGGTATGAAATATCAAAGAAGGTATGGAGATATTTGATATGTTCCTGTGAACAGTGTGATAAGATAAGTTGGGGGGTAAGGGGAAAAGGTGATCAAAATGTCCCATCAATAAAGTGAGGACTTTATGGAACTTCCCCCCCTCACTCCCCTTTTTCTGTAAATTATAAATAAGCCTCACACCCTAAGGCAAATAAGAATGATGAAAAGCCGGAGATTACTGCCTGTCAGAACAGAAATTTAAGCTGGATAAAAATTTATATCTGCAATGGGAGAGGTTGCTTGAAGACTGGTGATAGTGAAAATGAGATGTCTTTTGCTTGTAAACATGAAAAGGGAAGTTCTTCTGTACGGAACCAGTTAGAGACATCTAGGACAAAAAAGGGATAGAGATTCTTTCCACAAATACGAATCAACTTGTATTTCAATGTTTCACATGTTAAATTTCCACTATGAGGTGAATAAGGAAGGACTAATTAAAGGGGTAGAGATATGAAGGAATAAGCTAGTAATCTAGCCATGTATTTATTTCTTCTGCTAAGAAGGGGTCGGATACTTCAAGATATCACACTCTGAAATACAACGAAGTATTGCAAAGATAGCTAGTGATAAACTTTTACTGAACCATTTGTTGAATGTATACTCACAACACGCAGATCAATTTGCTAATTTTTAAAAATGGTTGGGCTCAAAATTTTGAAGAAAACTCAAAAGATTTATGTTCATAGATCCTTCTCTACTCATCAAATTCAAGGTTTTCGTTTTTAATCACGACATCATTTTCTTTATTTATCTAAAAATTTATGGCCTTTTTGATGTCTTGATGTTCTCGATGGATCTTCAGCACCATTGCCGCAGGTGTGGAGGCATATTCTGCAATAGCTGTACCCAGCTAAGGATGGTGTTGCGTGGACAAGGGGACTCAGCAGTGCGTATTTGTGAACCCTGCAAAAAGTTAGAAGAGGCAGCACGATTTGAAATGCGATATGGGCATAAAACTAAAGCTGGAAGAGGTACATTCTTGAGATTTTTGCTGTCTGAGGTTTAAATGTTGGTTCCATGTTTGCTTTGCCATTAGCATCTAGCTCACAGCCTTTCAAGTTCTTCTTAAGTGATTTTCTTCTTGTATTTGGAAAGCTAAATCTTGCTTTGAATTTTCATGTGACACATAAATTCCTCTTTGTTTTCTCTCCTTTATTCCTTCCTAAATGAAGGAGTTCTTTGTAATTTATCCTTTTATATAGATATTCATACGCCTTGTGCCATATGTGAATTAGAATAGGGGCTTCCTACAATTTATACAAACAATAGACCAACTCTTGCATTTTAGGTATGTTAAGTAGATGAGAAGCATCACACTGTCACTTTCTAGCTTAAGATAAGGGCACAAGAGACAATGAAAAATACTGGTTAACTTACTTTTCTCATCTATTTGTCGTTTGACTTTGAGTTGAAAGAATTAGGTAACCAGTAGTACTAAATAATAGTATTTTAGTTTGCAAGGATGTGGATGAAATGGCAAGTATCGGTGATTTAAATTTGATGTCCTGTTGGCAGTCACACTCTCACATAAGGAACAAGCTTGCCGATTTAGAAAAATTAGCATTATAATTGACATTTACCTGAAATCTTCAGTTTTCATACCCCTTTCTTTCTTGGCTTGAACATCCAACATCTTTCAGAATGAATTTCTCCATCTGTCTTCATGAATAGATAATAAGTGAAAAAGATGACCCCGATCATTAGGTGTATTATTCAATTTGAAAGCAATAAATGATTCGGCTTGTTGAATAAATTTTGCTGCTCTTAGTATTTCAGTGATAAAGGATAGAATAAAATATTTATTTTATATATTTCTACAAAATCTGAATCCTCAAGTTTCACGGTCTCTTCTTGATCTCTTTAGCTGCCTGATTTTTACCTGATTAAGATAAATAAAATAAAAGATCTTTTTGGTTTTTTGTGCTGTCTTGACATCATTATATCTAGATTGTTGCTAATTAGTCCTTGATTGCTTGAAGGAAAGATGTCAGTCTATCATAGTCTGGAAGAGGAAAGAATCGAGTTTAGACCTTTTAGTTTCCTCTACAATCTGATTTTTCGGTGTTTATTTTTTCGCTGAAAGAAAAGAGGTGAATGCAATGAGGAATGTCTTCAAATCGAGATGTGGCACTCTCCAAAATGCTCTATGATTCAAAATCACAGGATAGCTATACCGCTTCACATAATATAGCCCCCTCCTTATTGCTTTAGCTCCTTGCAGGTGGTTCCAAACTTGCATCAAAGAAAGAGGATGAGATTTTGAATCAGATTTTGGGTAATGAAGATATGCTTTCCGGACCACAACTGACAAGCAGCGCATCATGTTCGAATATTAAGGAAACATCCACTCAGAATGGAGGGGATATAGGTAGAAGTATTTCTTTTGATCAGCCTGCTCAAGCTTTAACAGAAGTGGGATCTGCTACTCCTGAAGACTTGCGTCAACAGGCCGTGGTTGAAAAGAAGAAATACAGAACTTTGAAAGCGGAAGGAAAACCTGAAGAAGCCTTAAGAGCCTTTAAACGGGGAAAGGAGCTTGAAAGACAGGCCGGAGCTTTGGAGGTTTATCTGAGAAAAAGAAGTAGAATGGTTTCCTCTTCCAGTTCTACGAATGACATTCAGCAAATTAAAGATGATTCTATATCATCTGGTGAGAATAATAAGCTCCCCATTCAGAAGAGCAAAGAAAAGGATGATCTTGCTGCCGAACTGAAAGAACTGGGGTGGTCAGATTTTGACCTTCTTGATAGTGGAAAAAAGTCAGCAGTGACGAGTTTGGAGGGTGAGTTTTCTTCGCTTCTCGGAGAAATCCCTAGAAAACCTAATAAAGAGAAGGGAGTTGTTGGCACTGATAAGTCCCAGGTCATTGCTCATAAGAAGAAGGCTCTAGAGCTGAAGCGTGAAGGGAAACTTGCTGAAGCCAAGGAAGAATTAAAGAGAGCGAAAATTCTTGAAAGGAAAATTGAGGAAGAGGAATTTTTGGGTGAGGCCGAGGATTCCGATGATGAACTTTCTGCGTTGATACGTAGTATGGATGATGATAAACACAATGATTTGTCGGCACAATATAAACACGATATTAATTTTGATTTTGATAACTTAGTTGGCATTGCTGAGGATGATGCCGTAGATGGCATATTTGAGGTGACAGATGAGGACATGGGTGATCCAGAGATTGCTTCTGCCTTGAAATCATTAGGCTGGTCTGAGGACTCTACCTACTCAGAAGACTCTGGTATTGAGGTTGTACCTCTTAACAGGGAATCATTATTAACCGAGGTCCAATCCCTGAAAAGAGAAGCTCTGAATCAGAAAACGGCGGGCAATACTAGGGAGGCATTGGCACTGTTAAAGAAGGCAAAAGTACTCGAAATGGAACTTCAGAGTTCTGATTCTCATGGAACTGAAGTTTCAGATTCCCAATCTGCAGAAGAACCTTTCATTCCTATCAAGGTGGCTTTTGAAAATGTAAATGACATGAAAGATACGGGCCGAAAATCGGCTCCAAAGAGTAAATTGATGATCCAGAAAGAGCTTATCACACTGAAAAAGAAGGTTCTTTCTTTGAAAAGGGAAGGGAAATTAGATGAGGCAGAAGAAGAATTGAAGAATGCAAAGGTTCTTGAGGAGCAGCTTGAAGAACTAAATAAAGCGCCCACAGTCAAGCACCCAAGCACTAGCAATAAGCAAACTTCCCACGCTACAACAATTGATCTCGGAAATGAAGCAGAAGTTACAAATGTCACAGATCATGACATGAATGATCCTTCTTATCTATCACTTTTGAAGAACTTAGGGTGGGAGGAGGACGATAATGAAAACGTTCTATCCACCTCTTCCAAAGAAAATAGAAGTTCTTCTAAATACACTGGTCACTCCTCTGTCACACAGGCCCCTGCCAACTTTGAGACTGGGGCATCTAGAAAAAGTAAGAGTGACATTCAGAGAGAACTTTTGGGGTTAAAAAGAAAAGCTCTTGCCCTGAGGCGCCAAGGAGAGGTTGAGGAGGCAGATGAAGTGCTGAAAATGGCCAAATTATTGGAGGTGCAGTTGCAAGAGTTTGAAGTACCAATACAAAAAGAAGTTTTGGCTGAAAATAGCAAAGGAAATGCATCCATGGATGCTCCCCAAAATGCCATTTCTCTTCTTCAGTTAGACGGCCCCAATAGCCTCACTGAAGATTTAGGAAGCAAAAATAAGATCACAGTGGAGAAACCAGAAGTATTTAGTGAACCCATGCAGCCACATACCCATGTGCCAACCTCTACTCAGGCAACTATATCTCAACTTGAGTCAAGTTCCTTTGAACAAGATATCCTGGCACATAAGAGGAGGGCTATAACCTTGAAGAGAGAAGGGAAATTAGTGGAAGCCAAGGAGGAGCTTCGACAGGCAAAGCTCTTAGAGAAGCGCCTGGAGGACAGATCTCATCCTAACACTAGCTCTAGTGATACATCATCCTCTGATGTCTCTTCTGTAGAAAAGAAAGAGGCAAGTCCAAAGTCAGTCTCCAAGCCATTGTCCGGCCGTGGTCGGTTTAAGCTGCAGCAGGAGTCTCTTAGTCACAAACGTCAAGCACTTAAGCTACGAAGGGAAGGTAGAACTGAAGAAGCTGATGCTGAATTTGAATTGGCAAAAGCTCTTGAATCCCAATTGCAGGAGTTGGATGCACATGGTAACACAGGGACTTCTGAAAATGCTGAATCAGTAGATGGTGGTAGTATTGAGGATTTTCTCGATCCAGAACTTCTGTCTGCTTTGAATTCAATTGGACTAGAAGATACCAGAATTAAGTCCCAAAGCATTGAAAGACCCGAGTCAAATAAATCTGTGACAGTCAGGATTGGCAATGCCAGTGAAGAGAGGGAGCAGTTAGTCGAACGTATCAAGGCAGAGAAGGTGAAGGCAGTGAACTTAAAACGTTCTGGAAAGCAAGCCGAGGCCTTGGATGCTCTTAGAAGGGCCAAACTTTATGAAAAGAAGTTGCAGTCCTTAACTTCCCAGTCTTAACATTCTTTCAAGGCTGAGATACTTTCCACTACGTATGATTGATAATTTGCACGTTGGCTGCAAGTCGATCTAGATGCTTGAGGTTGGTGGTAAGACTATATGCAGAAGAAAAGAATAAGCAGCAACCTTTTTTCCAATTTCTCTATGTATTGTAAGTTGACATTTATAGTTACTATTTGTAACTCGATTTTAATTGAAAAGGTATGCAGTACATTTTGATTGTAGATGGCGTTCTAAAGTAGTCTTGTATGTTTGATTTTTTTTTTTCTTGAAAAACATCTTTCTTTTTGAGAGTGGAGATTGTGGGTGTAAAGTGCTCTAGGCATTAGCTAGAGGTGGTTGATGAATTATTTAAGGGCCAATAGACCACTTGATCTTGGATGCTCTTGAACATGGAAGAATGATCCCGAGTTGGTTTTTTGTTGGGCAAACTTCTCAAAATAGTTGGGATCTAGAATCTCCCTACCAACCTTAGCACGTCTTTTCTTGTCAATGGTTGATAGTTCACCTTCATGATTTTTACTCTTCACCAACAATGGGGTTCCTAAAAATTTAAAAAATGTATTATGTAGGTACAAAAGCTTATAACCATAGGGTCAATCACATTCCTTCGGTCTCAAGACTTGCTAACGGCATAGCACGGCAAAGGCCAGTTTTGCCACGCGAAGGAATATCTTCAGAGAAATGAACTTGACACAATTGAGACTGAGTTGAATAAACTTGATCCTAGTTGAGTCAACTAGGTTAGAATTGGATATTTTGGTAGAATTTTACCAACAATATGTCCAAATACCTGTGATTTTTATTGTATTCGAACATCATTGACGATAGATACCGCAACTACGAGTCATTAGACATGAGCTGGTAACTTTGCACACAAAATACTTTATTTGTTTGCAAAACACGATGACAATTCCACACTACATTAAGTAATGTTATATGTATATTCTGAAATCTCTCACATGAGATTACATTAAATGATAAGTTTGATTGCTCTCACACACATTTATTTGGTTTCATCATTTCATCCCACATCACCTATCACATCACATGGAGAAGATCCCACCTTGTACGTATAGCATTATTCTAATAGTACAATTCCATTTGTACCGAAAATGTTACACCATCTCACATGCGCGCTAGGCCACATAAATACAAAATTCCCAAATACGTGGTCCCCACACCCTATTGTGAGTGTAGGTAAAAGATTAGGTAAAAAAGTTGATGTACATGAAGCATTGTCCATTCTAATAAGTATTAGTTGTGGCTCTCCAATACGTTACAAAAACTAGATCGATCATATATTGTACTGCATTGCATTTCATTTTGTCCGAATAAGTCCTATTGAAATGTAGTAATATGCTGCTTGTTGAAATATTCAACTTTGGAATTTTACATTTTTCTGAGTCTCGAAATCATTTTTCGCAATCTTTTCAATGTCAACGCTATTGATAGTGGTACATACAGGGCAACTAGGCAACTACATAGCATGTGTACAGAGCTTCAAGAAAGAAACTTGCCTACCCTGTACAACTCTTCATGTCCATCCTATTTATCCCAGCACAGAATCAACTGAGATGCTTCATTAACAGAAACCTACCTCCATATTCTATTTTAAGGAAACATGCAAATGTTTTAGCAATAAAGGAAATGTACATCAGCATATTGTTTATGTCCATTAGCTACTATTCATAGGAGCTTATCTGGAGTCCTGAGGAAACACTTCGGCACCGCCTTTTCTTCGACACACCCTGCATTATTGTTATGAGTGTCACCAAAAGTTCCACATGAAAATTTAAATTTATTAAGAGCATGATTACTGAAAAAATATTGAAGCAGAGATAATAAGGGAATGACAAGTTATGTTTTTGTTTTTGTATAGTCATAAATTATATTGACCGTTATATTTGGATTTATCAAGATTATATCGAATGACAAATGAAAATTCAAATTACAAGAACACTACAAAAGTTGGAAAAAGAGTAATAAGTCACAAGTTATAATCAGAGGAAATGGACAAATAAGTCATGGCTTTGCATAATATGGTTCCAATATAACAGAAGATTTTAACCTCTATTTGAAGTTTGGCAGCATTTTTTCAACTTGTCTAACAAGCAGAAGTGAGTTTAATGTCAGAAATGAATATCACTATGATTATTTCCTGTTTGCAATTGTCTCATTCAAGCTTGGTCTAGATGCAGCAACAAATTTCAACCAGAGTAGAAAATTAGTAAATGTGTCCCCATAGGTCAAAAGCGCATACACTTCTTTTCTTATGGTTTTCTCTTCTGTGGATTGTCAAAATAATATACTGGTCTGATAAGCTCAAAAAGCTACGAGAAATCAGTTATAAGTATGTATATTTGCTAAGGCGTGCCCGGGTAACAGTCAACAAGATACTGGTGTGTCTTCTTATGCAAAAACTATATTTTGGTCCCAGGCAGAAAAAGGCAAGCCCACCACTCACAATTTTCATAACAGCAGCATCAATCTCATGGCTATAAAATTAACACTGAGCACTCACACAGTATGAAAGCAAGAACGTGGCATCAGTTCTGACTTTGTTGTGATAGCAACTACTAAGCCTTATTCTCAATAAAGTTGAGGTCAGTCGCATGAAACATTTTTCTTCACCTATTTTAATTCGGCACTACATCTACAGACAGTTCCAAAGAATCAAATATTTGGTAACTACATCAGACTGTTAATCTACATGTAACTCTCCCTTTTCTAACATGTTCTATAGGATCACATCGCTTTATAGAAGTTCCTTTAAGTCTATGCAAAACAAGTCGCAACCATGTAAGTTATCGTTCCCTTAATTTATTATTCATTGATAGAACCTCTACTTGTTGGCTTATATCATCATTTCTCATCTCAAGTGGGTAGATGTAGAGGCCAATCAAACAAAGTAACAAAGAAAGATTCATGTTGTTGAACTTCAAGTTCACTGGGAATAAGATTTAATTTATTGTTGCTGATCTATTATAGTATGGCCAATCATACATCTTAACATCTTTTTCTCATCTACTTTCATAATGTGGACATAAATCATAGCTCATAAAATAATCTAGCCTAGAAGATTCATTTCAACTCAACATGTTATGATCAGCTAGAATATTTAGTGTTCATCTAATTTGCCTTATCAATACTTATCTGAGTGCATTAGATGCTCTTCAAGTCCCTTATCCTTACTGATAAATAGACTAAATGCATAAAACAACGACCCTTTGGAACAATATGATCTTTTATCATGACCCTACTATCATCTTATTCCTAACCCTACTATGACTATAAAACATTTTGAGGACTTGTTTGACAAGACTTCTGCTTCTTGTAGAAGAGTTTCTTGAGGCCACTTGAGCCAACTTCCTCTGAAAGCTCACTAGCCATACAAAGCATCCAGGAAATTATCCAAACACATTAAAAAAAAGGTAGTTTTTTAGTCTCAGAAACAACTTTTGACTTTTCAGAAACCCTCTCAAATAGACCCTATATATATTACATGGTAGAGCACCTCGTTTACACGCGCGCCAATATTTTTCGGGGGGTCCATCATACAATCAAAAAATGCACCTTCTTGAGAAATCGATGTCTTACTCCATAACTGTGAGGGAAGTACATTCGATCTAATAACTACCTTGTGTCAGAATTGAGAGATTCTATGGCTCGGATCTTTAGTATTCTCTTATTTTTGCTCCAAAACTCAGATTTATAATTTGTTCCCTCCTAATTTCACCGACTAATCGATGAATAACATACACAAAGACCTAATAGTACCAAGACCTAATAGTTATCTTTCATAAAGTCATCCATGACTAATACGACGTGATAAGTAAAGNGGATCTTTAGTATTCTCTTATTTTTGCTCCAAAACTCAGATTTATAATTTGTTCCCTCCTAATTTCACCGACTAATCGATGAATAACATACACAAAGACCTAATAGTACCAAGACCTAATAGTTATCTTTCATAAAGTCATCCATGACTAATACGACGTGATAAGTAAAGTGAAACCTTTTAGCTAAGAAAGTCTCCTACTTCTAAGCTGACCGAACTCTGCAACTTTAGTAGGGAGGTACAGGACAACCCGACTGGTAAGAAATGACTTTTATAACTTTGGATAAAAGAACACAAAGATTTAGGAGGAGTTCTCGTGAAGAACCCTAAATTGTAAATTAACATTTGTTATTTTTAATACTGTGTAGAGAAATCAGAGGAAATCATGGAAGACCCCCAAAGTTCGAAGAGTATAAACAATCCAATTAGGCATCTAATGTTTTAAACATATAAAACAAATAAAGGTGAAATAAAAATGCTGTACCTTAGAGGATGGAGGGGGCAGA
>CAIGRT010087254.1:0-19625 GCA_903798405.1 Fraxinus platypoda
AGTTTTTGTACGAAAGAGAAATGAACATAATGAAATTACAAGATACAAGACCCGACTCGTAGCTCAAGGTTTCTCACAAAGATCAGGAATTGATTATGAGGAAACATATTCTCATGTAATGGACACCATCACTTTTAAATTCTTAATTAGTTTTACTGTGTCACAAAAGCTCGATATGCACCTTATGGATGTAGTGAGTGCCTATTTTTATGGTTCACTTGATAGTGCCATATATATGAAAGTCCTTGAAGGACTTAAAGTGCGAGAAACAAATGATACATGCTCGAAAACATACAAAAGTTAATTTAACGTTTCTACATTATATGGATTGAAACAATCCTGACGCATATGGTATGATCGCCTTAACGAATATTTGTTGAAGAAATGCTATAAAAATGACGATGTTTGCCCATGTGTTTTTATAAAAAAAAATAAAAAAATATTGAATTTGTAATTGTGACAGTATATGTTGATGACTTAAATTTAATTGGAACTTCTGAAGAGCTCAACAAAACTGCAGATTATTTGAAAAATGAATTTGAGATGAAAGATTTGGGAAAAATCAAATTCTGTTTCGAGTTGTAGATTGAACATTTTCTAGAAAGATTATTTGTTTATCAATCTACATATACAAAAAAAGTTTTAAAACGATTTTATATGGATAATGCACATCCATTGACATAACGTACTGTTGTTCGATCACTTGATATAAAAAAAGATCATTTTCGTCCACTTGAAGATGGAGAAGATTTTTGGTCCTGAAGTAAGACATCTTAGTGCAATTGGAGTATTAACTTATCTTACAAATTACACTCGACCCGACATAACTTTTTTTGTAAATCGTCTTGCAAGATATAGCTCTATACCAACACAAAGACATTGGAATGATGTTAGACATATTTTTCGTTACCTGAAGGGTACTATTGATCTGGGATTATTTTATTCTCAAAAGTCGAGATCTGCTTTAGTAAAATATGCAGATGCAGATTATCTCTCTGACCCACATAAAGCTAAATAGCAAATAAGATACGTGTTTACACGTGAAGGAACGGCTATATCATGGAGATTTGTGAAGCAATCATTGACAGCAATATTCTCAAATCATTCTGAAATTATTGCAATCCATGAAGCAGGCCGAGAATGTGTATGGTTGAGGAACATGACCAATCATATCCAAACATCATGCTCATTAATTTCAACAAAAGATAGTCCAACAATTTTGTATAAAGATAATGCTGCTTGTATTGCACAACTCAAAGGAGGTTATATCAAATGTGACAGGACGAAACATATTTCTCCAAAATTCTTTCATACACACGAGCTTCAAAAGAATGGCGACATAGATGTTCAACAAATTCGTTCAAGTGACAATGTGGCTGATTTATTTACAAAAGTACTGTCAATATCTACATTCAAGAAATTGGTTCACAAGATTGGAATGCGTCGACTCAAAGATTTTCAGTAATTAACGTCAGGGGGAGTAATTGTACTCTTTTTCCTTCGTTTAGATTTTATCTCACTGGATTTTCCTAACAAAGTTTTAATGAGACAACATTTATCTTTAACACTCCAAAATAACTGTACTCATTTTCATTCGTTTTGATTTTTTTGTCTCATTGAGTTTTTATCAAACAAAATTTTGTAATGTGTCATTTAAGGGGAAGTGTTGTAAATAGTAAGTTATTGGTAAATAAAAATTATACCCCCCCAACCCTAGATATTATTACCATACATATCCCTATTCATTCCCTATAAATATAAGGCTTTGGTTCTCATTATATGATACACAAGTCTATTGACTTCTCTTATTCCTTTCTCTTTTTCTCTGTTTTCACAACACTTTTAGATATTTTTTTAACCATGTCTTGATAAATTACTTTTTTCTTATTTTAAGTAAAAAGATTTACTTATTTTAAATAACTATCTTACCCTCAAAATAGGTAATTTACTCTTTACTTGTTGATCAATAAAAAAATTACTTATTTGCTTGCAAGAGATTTACTAATAAGTAAACTGTTATGCTTAGACAATCAAATGCTCGAGTTTGGCTAAGCTTAGAAAAAAAATTATAGGTAAGTTTCTTCCAAAATGAACAATTTTTTCATGAACAATGCTAGGTGTACAATGATTAGTGGATTACAACACTTACAACACACTCACATTAGTGTGGGCCCCACCAATTAATTAATTAGTAGGGCCCACACTAATGTGAGTGTGTTGTAAGTGTTGTAATCCACTAATCATTGTACAAATAGTTTTTTTGTTTTTTCATTGAAAAAAGTTATAAATGAGTATGTTGCTTATTTTTAAGTAACCATTATATTACTTTTAAAACAATAACTTTTCTATCTCATTTATAAAAAAAAATTATAAACTTTTTTTTGGGTCAAAAATCAAAGTTGGCTAACTTTTTAACCATACCCAAATGCGTTCTTAGTGCTCCTTCCAAACTGTAGAACAGCAGACCTTATTTTGGTTACATGGCAGAGTCATTCAAATTTTAATTTGGAAAATTATTGTCAAAATGAGTCAACAAATTCATTAGTTTCGAAATCAATTAAAGGGGTTTGGTTGGCACCATGCTAAAAATGAGGACTGTCTATCTAGGGACCATTCTACCAATTTGTAATAAATAGATCCTTGAGTTGGATTTTCATGTTTATATTGGAACTCATCGTGATTATGAATGATGCTGACCACATCGTGAAACAGTTCAAGTTTTCAAAAAAAAAAAAATGATACATTTAGCACTACGGGTGTTAAACACCAGTTTAGGTGGCGTGCGAACGTCATTAATTGATAGATTGCCTTTGAAGTAGAAAAATATATATAAATGCACTAACTACCCTGTCAATTGTAGAATATAGTATGTTTTGAACACACACCATCTATTTATGGATACACATAAGATGTATGTGTTCATGCATGCATGCTCTCACCAATGCACTAGATAGCCTTCACATGGTAGAAGTGTAGGAAGAAGCTATATATGGTAACAGTTGAAATTAAAGGCAGTTTCAAAGAAGAAATTTTACTTGCACATTATGGCTAAAGAATGCAAATTTCCCATCTCCCTTTTCTTTTATCTCAACTCCAGAAAAATAAAAAAGATAAAAAGATGGGTTCGATCCAATAAAATTAAATTTTTATTTTTGGAGAGAATGTGGTGAAGATATCTAAAACGTTAACATAAACATGAGATGTAAATCGGTAACATAGGAAATTCCATATCACCCAACAATGATGCAAAACGTTGGTGATACTAAGCAACATTAATAAGAAATTGTTCAATTAAAGGCACCGACAGACCTTATTATATCAAATAAATACGTAAGATGTAAAAAATCATGAGAAAAATGTTATTTTTCGAGAAATCTTCATTTTCAACATAAATGAAGTGGTTCAGCGTTGTACCAAGACAAATAATTTTTTACTTCCCTATTTTTCCTCCAATTATCCGCATTAACATTTTCTATGCAATTTTCCCATTCGCGACCGTGGACAAGATTGCAGTGAAGATCACATGAGGAGACCCAAATTCTGGCTTACATTTTCACCCTCTAACTCTCACTTATTTGCGCAATTACCACTTTCCCCCCACTGTTGCTCCCTGTAGTACTCTCTCAATCTCTCTCCTATCATCATTCCTCTCTCTCTAAATGGAGGTATACTGAAACTCTGTACAGTGGGAATTTCAGGTTCTCTTACATTTTGTTACTTAAAATTACTTTTAGGTCACTTATTTTGCTAAAATGGATTTCAAAATTACCTTTTTCTCAACTTTTAAGCACGCTCCTGCGGTTTCTTTACACTGGTTCAGTATGAATTCATAATTTTTTTTTTCTTTTACTCATTTATTTGTTGTTTCTGTTCTGTCATCTTGTTTTTTCTCTAGCACTTTGGATTATTGGATGATGAAATTCGAAAAGCTTAATTTTCGATTTTTTATTTATTCTTAATAGCTGTTTTTGTTCCATAATTGTCGGTTTTGCTACTTCTCCATTTGCATGTGTGTTTTATGATGTATACATATATGATATATTGCTTGTATGTAAATGTGATGTGTATATTTTGTAAATTTCATATACGGTGCGTTTGATGAAGAGAAGTTAAGGATTCTGATAATGCATCACGTGTATAAACATCTTCTTAAATTATTAAAAATCCTGCAAAGATAAAATTATGTGCTTCCCGATTCTTTCAGGCTTCAAAAGAAAAAAAGAAAAAAATATTTGAAAAGGAGTATTAGGACAATTTAGTTTCTGATTTTGGATTATATGTTTCTTCTATTTTCCTAATTTTTATATTAGATAGTTGTTCTCTTTCAAACTCGTGCTTATTTTCCCCAATTATCTTGTCTAAAAAAAATCCAGTCATCAATCGTGCAATTTGGATCAGAGTATGTTCTGAATTGTTGATTTTGAGGGGTTTAAATGGAGAAGATTTTATATATCATTGCACATATTATGTAATTGGAGCAATGATAAAACAATGGAATTGTTTGTTCGAGACATGACTTGATTTTGACTCACTTTACTTCTCCTTTTTCTTACTTTCTGGGTCCTCAGACCTCTCCTGGTGCTTAGATTCTCTGTTTCACAGTTTATTTCATAACCTTTTGCTGAAATGTGGTACTTCTTATTTGAAAATTGGAGTAAGTACATACTGGAAAAGAACTCGTAGTGAACTGGTTACAGAAGCGATGGTGAATACTATACCATAATTAATGGAGCACGTCTTGTTTCTGTAGCTATCATGAGCCATGATTGTGATACATCCTTGAAATATGCACAACGGACATTTTTCCATATTCTTCTTTAACTAGATATATGGTTGTGACAGATTTCATCTTTACATTTCAGGCTGAAGTTATGGATTTTGCTCTTTGGGATCCATCAGATGATCAAGGTTCTGTATTGCTGTTTCCTTAGTAGATATCATGATTAAGTTTGTCCACTATGGTTTTTCTGATGAAAAAGTTTCCACGAGAGAGTGATTATGTTGACATATTACATGATATCTATATTGTACCTCTCCCTTTGACCNTGACATATTACATGATATCTATATTGTACCTCTCCCTTTGACCTTTTGCATTTTTTATTACGTGAATCATTTCTTGTTTCTCAGTTGAAGACGAAAACAAATATTATATTGATGACTACAGGCACAGTGATTTTTATTTTGGTTATGGGCATGGTAAGCTAGTTTGTTTTAGCCTTTTGACTTTAACATGCTTAATTCTTTTGAGTCCTTAATATCACAGGCATTCACTCTACTCTTGGTTCATTTTTTTCTTTGCTAAAAGATGCAATTGAAGAAGATGAGTTGAATGAAAATTCTTGCGTACAAGTTCTAAGGGTATTGGTAAATAAAGCAGATGAAGAAATAATGGAACTTGAAGAAGATGCAGTGATACTTCAGAGCAAACTGACTTGGGGTGATAAAGACTGGTCTGACCTATGCTCTGCCACTTTGCAAGAAAAGATTGATCATCTCGATATTTCAATGTTGACTTTGAAGAAGGAAATTTCAGAAGATGAGCATATCTTTGGTGTTGAGTTGCTAAAAAATAAGAAACTGGCCAAGAGATTGCATGACATTTTGAAGCCTTTATGGGACAATTGCTTTCTACTGGAAAAAAGTCAGGTAGAGTTCAGAACTTTCATATTTTTCTGCTTATTGCGGTGATAAAAAATTCAATCAAATTTCCTTCAAGTCTCCCATGCTAAAGAAACGTTCATTAGGTTTAATACGTTCTTTCTCCTCTTCTTTTCCCATAATTCAGGGGAGATGGTGGCTGGATTAACTTATCTACTTAGGACCTGACTTTCTTTCTATAATGAACAGACACGAATCAGTATTATTCAGAGGTCCATCCAACCCACAGATGAACTTAGAACATTGACATGCTGTTCCAAACATAGAAAGTTGAAAGCAAAGAAAGGCTTCGCTCGGATGAAAAACAATGAGTACCAAGGTCCATCTGAAGACCCTGAAGTGAGGAGGATAAAGCATCCTAAAGCTGTAACTTCATATCACCTACTCCCCTCCCCCACCCCCCTTCACATGAATGACGCGTGTCCATTTGCTAATCACTACCAAAAGCATGGTGAAGATCTTGAAAAGAAGATACACCATTTGAGATGTCCAAAATGTGGTTTTTTGTTGTTTTCTGTTGCCATCTGTTCCTTGTTCTTTCATCTATTTTTGATAGATACCTTTGTCACTGTCATTTGTCTTCAATCTCTCTAATACCTTTTGCAATAATGCCTAGTTGAATTTATCAGATGAACTTCTCTTTACCTTCCTTTTAAACTCCATGTATTTTCTTAGGTTTACTAAGACAAAATCCATAGAATATTCTTTTAGTCATAGTGTAAGAAATGAAAATGGGGGGTTCACAATAGAGGATCATGTTTTCAGAATAGTGATTGTTTTAGATGTTTAGGTTTGATAATAATAGGGAAGGAGGATTTGAACAGGATGTAATGCATAACATTAGGGTGGGTTGGACAAAATGGAGACTTATAGGGATTCTATGTGATTGGAAAATACAGACCTTGTTGAAAGACAAGTTCTATGCATGTGACCAACTATGCTTTATGATAGTGAATGTTGGGACATTGAAGCATGAAATATCCATAACATAAATGTGCAAAAAATGAGGATGTTAAGAAAGATGTGTGGCTATGAGGGCAACAGTAAAATAAGAAATGGGGAATATATTAACAAGATCGTTCGAGAGACCCGGCCCATTCAAATCAATAAAAAAAAAATGAGCAACTTTAATTTAAGAATTTAAGGGGAATGGAATTTCGACCACGGGGTGAGAGAATCTTATAGATAACACCAATTGAGGATAAAATAAGGGATGACAACTTAGATGGTTCAGTGTGTCATGTAAAGACATATCCACTCACAAGAGCAATACGATCCTAGTATAATAGGTTAGAAGAGGGAGAAGTAGACTAAAATTAATATGACAAAATATAGTTGAAAAAGACTTCATTTTGTTGAATCTTCAGTAATGGTAAAATGTATTCTTGAAGCCGACCCCTAGTCAGTTCTGTTTCTGTTGGATAATGTTGTTTTGATCGTAACTTGTTCCTTACCTTTGATCATCTTGTTGAGTGATGTCTTTATTAGTTTTTAATAAACTGTCTATGTGATTAAAACATCTGATTTGCTAAGAGTAATGACTTCAAATACCACTATCCAGAAGTCAATTGCTAAGAAATTAGCAACCGGAAATTCAGAGGAGAAGACATTGAGCAATTTCAAGTTAGTCGGCTGTTGCATAGAAGCCCCAGAAAAGATTATTAGACCTTTACCTGTGGAACCTGCACAAAAAGCAGATGTAGAGACAAGGGACAAGGTACCAAGTTTTTTCATATTTTACAATCATCAGAGGGCCAGTCAACAGTATGATTTGCTTATCTTAAAAATAAATCCGTTTGCTTCCAAACATGTAAGGGTAACTCGCTTTTGCTTACTTTTGAGTAAAAATAGTTATTTTCTCTTGAAGTACCTCTTCAATTACTATGAAAGTAACTTGCTGATTTCCAAGTTTAACCAATAGAAAATAATTTATTTATGACAAACTTAATTACTTATAAATAAATTTACTAACTAAATTTTTTATGCCGAACCAAACATGCTCTTAGTGTTTGAGATTGTTGCTTAACTGCCTGGCACATGACATTTCCGTTGTTGGATTGAACCTTTTTCTACCATACCCCCTCCATGAGAGATTATGGTCTTTTGCTGTGTGTACATTTCATTCCTTCCCTCGACTGTTGAATAGGAGGACGATGCTGTAAGTTCCATTATGAATGCCCATACATATGCAACTGAGAAAAATATAAACCAATTAAACAGACAGTCGGAAACACGAAAACTGAGTTCTGCTCTTGATAAGGTAAGGAAGAGAACAAATCCCTCCAAATCAGAAAAGGTAAATATCAACATATGCTCACTGCATATATGTTTTACAATTTGAATATTTGAGATTAAATGCTTGTGATCTGACCCCTAAAAATGTATAGCTGCAGAAGGCATTGGTAAAAGATTTGAGTGCAAGTACTTTCGAAGAAAAAGCTGGTTCAAAGGGAAGAAAAAGGAAGAGAAACATAAACATAGAATTCATTCAATGTAGTTTTACTGATAAAAGCAAAGCGTTAAATTCGTCTCTAGATTCACCAGGAATGGGAACAAAAGTTGCTGAAACTGTTAAGGTACAAGAAACTCTCCCACTGCTTGACTTCACGCCAGTGCTCGAGTCTCATTCTTCAATAAGTAGTATTGCCCCTTGTAAGATCTCAGCTTTTCATGTTTTTTCAATCTGTTGACATGATACATCTGGTTTGTCCTGGTCTAGTGTGCGTTCATAAAGCAAAAGTAGTCAATATATGTACTATATGATCACCTTATTTGAGCACCTTCGATCATCAGAAGATGCGAATTCATAATTATGGCTTACAAATTACAATTTGAAATTCTACGTTAAATTTTCATGTTTTATTTTTATGCCTAAATAGTCAGAATAAAATTGTTGATGTGGTACATGGTAATATAATTTCGTTTGTCTAAGACCAGTTTGTACTCAAAGAAAACACATTTATCATATGCAACCTCTACGAGCAACTTAATGAGCATCTTCCATCATTCATTATGGCTTATAGGTAAATTTACAGTGTTCCACAATAAAGATTCATGGTGGATATAACAGGTCTTCTAAATATTTGGTGTGCTAATGCTATAGATTCAAATCCTATTGGATGCAATTTATTCATATATTTTTTATTTTGATAGCAAGAAAGGCTTTTTGCATAATTTGAATCCAAGACTCAAGCTTATTCACAGAATGTGTAAAAGCTAAA
This sequence comes from Fraxinus platypoda, assembly GCA_903798405.1. Classification (NCBI taxonomy): domain Eukaryota; kingdom Viridiplantae; phylum Streptophyta; class Magnoliopsida; order Lamiales; family Oleaceae; genus Fraxinus; species Fraxinus platypoda. The sequence goes on from CAIGRT010087254.1 coordinate 8,883, forward strand.
TGATGATAATTATTTTGTCAGCAGCGCTTATTTGAGATATTTATCAGCCTGCAGATACCATCTTGGATTCTCAGTTAGATGCTAAGAAACACGTAACTGAAGATTCCAGTAGCGTACAAAAAGCAAGGAGGCAAGAGGTTGCTGCCATGAAAAAGATAGGCTCTAGAACTCAGTTGCAGAGAGAAAGGAAACGGACAAACGTTTGTGGACTAACAAAAATATCGGAAGCTCGGGCTACTGAAACTGAATTTACCATTTCGGGCATACTTCTTGAGTTGAGCAATCGCAAAAGAAAATGTGCAAGCAAGCCTCAGATGAAGGTAAAACAAAAACCTCAAGCTAGAGAAGTATTGAAAATTGAGGTTGACATGAAGCAGGCCAAATTTAACTCATTGTTGGAGCCAGAAGTTCAATCACTAGAGAGTAATTGTCAGGAGCTTGTAATTTTTCAAGAACCATGTCTCGCAGAAGAAATAGATTCGAAATCATCATCCACAGGCAAATTTAAGAGTCAGCAAAAAATTGAAATCTCTGAAAATATTGCCAGTAACCATGGTGTTCGTTCAGAAGTCAGCACTAGTTCAGTATCCCGACTACAAAAGAAAAAGAAATTATCTTTAAGCTCCCAAGTCGAGAATAAAGAGCTTAGAATTGTTCCGTTTAAGTTGGAAAATTTGCATGATAATAAGTCAGATAGAACAATGGTTGGCCAGGATGTAAAATCACTCTCTCATCCAGCTTCGTCTAGCAAGAATGTGAAGGATTTGACAGTGAAAGATCTCAGGGTCATTGCGAAGAGTCAAAAGTTGCCACTGTACTATAAACTTCGGAAGGACGAGCTGCGTGAAGGTCTTGGCCTGTAACTGCAAGATACAGGTGGTTGCATGTTATTGTGATCTTCTTGAGCATGTTTGGCTAAGCTTAAATAAATAGAAGTTACTCTTCTGATGGAGTTTTGGATAACTTATTTTACTTAATTCTAAGTTAAAAAAAAGTTATTTTTTAAAGTAATCCTTGCCTTCCTGTAAGAACAAGCCACTTATTTCGAAATTTGACGAATAATTAGTTATTTGTTTTTAAACTTGCTTATTTTCTTATAAGTGAGCCAGACATGGGTTTAGTTCTATTTCTATATTAAGCATGTTTAAATATTTCTTGCAGAGAAAAAGTCGATGAAAAGAGAGGAAACTTGGCCGTCACAATATAATATAGGCTAGCTATAAATCGAAAAGAAAAACTTCATCGCTTGTAAAGATGACTGATAGGTTTTCCGCTGGCTGTGAATAAAAATCATGTATTTGGAGGGAAAAAATTGAAAATATTACTAGATGTCAAGGGCTTACTTTTGGGCTTATGTTTGATTCCATAGTTTGTGCCTCAGTGATCTTGGATTCACCAGGGTAAGTATCAATGAAAGGGTAGAATTAAAAACACACATTTCCTCGTAACATAGATACTGGAGTATTAATATTTGATGTGAACTTTTTCCTAGATAGTAATCTTAGCATGGATGATCATAGTTGAATGTCCGGTTTCGTGTTCTTTAGTTTCTCTTTAAATTGTGTACACCTTATTTTCCTCATCTCTTTATTCATTTCCTTTATATCTTCATTCTTTCGGTATTCTTTAATGTGTGTACTAACAGTCCTACTTACTTGCCTACATTTCTCTAGTATAGCCGTTGTTAACTACCATATCTCACTTAGAATTTACCTACTTCAATTCTTTGATAAGATGGGCAATATGATGTATAGATTACAGAGCGTTGCATTTTCTATGGTGAGCCGTTGTACCTCTTTCATAGCTTAAGTCAAGCAGAGGTGTAAAGCGGACTGGTTCTAGACGGCGGGGCCGAACTCCGAGCTTCTTGGGAGAAAGTCATTTGACAAAATTGTCCCCCTTGAAATAAAAACAAAATAAGGAAAATTGCATTATACACAAAAAAAATAACTTTTCTTTTTGGATGGATTACGGCCAAAAGGTTTGGGAGCATTTGCGTCACTTTTGAAAGTTTCGATAAAAAATATATTTTGAGCAAAGGTTTGAGACTATTTGAGCTAATTTCCCAATAGAAAAAGGAAAGGATTTTGTTTGTTTTAAAATTCTTGAAAGAGTTGTATATGGTAGAGAGCTCATCTTTAATATTTTTAGTTAGGTAACTATGAACGAGTTGATTTCCTTCCATCTATAAAAATGGGTCATTAATTTGACTTTGTTATTTCAGAATTGATTATAATTGATTATTTTAAATTTTTATTCATTGAACAGTTTTTTGTTAATTATATTAGAACATAGCAATTGGGAATTTTTTTTTTTTTTTTAAATGTTGGAAGAATCAAATGAAATATTTACTTAATTTTTTAAATATTTTACTAATTATTATATTAATTTTGATTCATTTGACGTTATTGTTTAGGAAAAGAAAAAATAATTTTTATAAATTTTATATAAAATATATAAATTTTTGAAGAAAAATAATAAATTAAATATTATATACCGTGTGATTTGTTATTTCAGTTAGAAGTAATTTTGTCCGTTTGATTGTTTATAAATTATAATGATATATTTGTAAAAATTTTAACAAATTGTGTTTTTTATAAACCATTATGGAAAATGTAACTATGTAAATGTAAGTTTATGAAATACGATAATATGTTTTTCATAAACAAATTTCTACTTTCCTTTGAATAATTTTAATTAAAACTTAAAAGTAACTTCTACTTTTCTTTAAATAACTTTTATTATTTAAACAAATAGCCAAACATGCTCTAAGAGCACCATCTCACGTCCAAATTAATGGCCGTTGGGGGAGTTGGCAGCCTATCAAGAACCTTTTAATGCATTGTTTGGCACCCTCCCCAATTCAACTGCGTCAATCAATGCTATCTCTCTCTAGCTTCTCTCACTATATTGTACCTATATATATAAATGCCTGCTCAATCAATATTGTATGTAAGGTGGGTCATAAATTTGAAATTTCCGTGACCCACAAAAAAAATCACTTTGAGCTGATCTAATTTCACAAATGCATGCAATTCTTATGCTTTTGTGGGTCTTTCTCCAGAGATTTTGTACCTGATTCTTCATGTTAAACTAGAATGCAGACCCAAATATTTGAAATTTTTTTATGGGATTTTGGAGTTTTGACTTTTGCTTTGTACTAACCGACACGTAAAGGTTTGTGTTGTTGAATTTTTCTTTTCTTTCTTTATTGATGATTTATCTGCTTGGTAGATGAACGAACTCTGGCGGAATTTACAACGTTTCTTGTATTTATTTATAAATATATTTAATTTTCAATTGACTGTAAACGAAGCTTGACCTCTTGTTTATAAAATAATAATCTGATCGATCATATCTGTTTGTGTTTCGTCTTTTTAATCTTAATTTAGGGGAATCAAGAAAGAGAAGAATTCTGGGTGGATAGAAATAAAAAATTTAGTTCAGATTTAGGTGAGATTTTCACTAATAAAGATTCAGCTCTGTGGCCGCCCTAAGTATCTGGGAAGTGGAAATAAGGGTACATTGGTGAAAAATTAGTTGTATATGATTGAGAAAGCAACTTGTAAAAGAAATCCGCAGTTGGGAAATTTTGAGCTTTTCTTTTTCAAGTGAGAAACTATATATACATGCACATGCATGTATAACAAGGTGGAGTATTTGAATCTAGTTTATGAAAATTGAAGTAAAGACAGACAGGGCAAGTTGTTTCAAGAGCCTGCTTCGTTGAGGAAATTTTTCGACGTGAAAAGTGAGTAGATTCTTTAGAAAAGTTTAGGTATTTGGAGTTTAATTTGTTAATTTTTGGTTTTGATTTTACTTGGAAAAAGATGGTGGGCAGTATTGAGGTAACGAGCAGTGAGCCATATTTGAATGGGGCTATACAGAACCACAATGGTACGGAAGAGAAGCTAGATGAATTTCGTAGATTACTAAGCAAGGCCGATGGTGATCAGTTGAAGATTGTTGGTGTAGGAGCTGGTGCATGGGGAAGTGTGTTTGCAGCTTTGCTTCAAGATAGCTATGGTCAATTTCGAGATAAGGTTCAGATTAGAATATGGAGAAGGCCGGGACGATCTGTTGATAGAGCCACGGCAGAACATTTATTTGAAGTGATCAATTCCCGGGAAGATGTATTGAGAAGGTTGATCAGGCGCTGTGCGTATCTGAAGTACGTGGAGGCACGATTGGGTGATCGTACGCTTTATGCGGACGAGATTTTGAAAGATGGATTCTGCCTGAACATGATTGATACGCCACTATGTCCTTTGAAGGTTGTGACTAATTTGCAGGAGGCTGTTTGGGATGCTGATATTGTAATTAATGGATTGCCTTCAACTGAAACACGCGAAGTTTTTGAAGAGATTAGCAAGTACTGGAAAGAGAGAATCACCATGCCGATCATCATATCATTGGCGAAGGGCATAGAGGCTGAACTTGACCCCGTTCCTCATATCATTACTCCTACGCAGATGATTAATCGGGCAAGTATGGCTTACTTTTCCATTTTAGCTTATTTTGTCCATAGCGATCTTATACATTCTGATAGCAATTTGTACACTTGCACATTTCGATTTCGAGTTCGGACTGCCTTCACGAGATACATGGGGTTTGTGAATTGTCTGTGAACTTAAGGGGGGAAAAAGAGAAAAATTTGGCACTGATGAAACTAATTAGTCTATTTATAGTATAATTAAAAACTAGGACGAAAATAACCAGATTATATAGTTACGTTCCTTCTTTTCGTTCTTCGTTAAAAAGAGGACAAACTTAATGGGAGGTCGGCAGATGATAATATTGCTTAAAATGCCATGTTTGTTCAAGAGAATGAAATCTGTTGTATGCAATATAATGTCCAGAAATGTCTGGCATGAAATACCTTTTGATAATGTTTTCAACTGAATAATGTAAGTTGCCTTTTGATAATGGTTTCAGTTGAATAATAAAAAGTTGTCATCCGTGCACATATTTCTTTAGACTAGATTGTGTGTTCTTAAAGCATTAAGGATTCTCAAGCTTCTTCAAGTAGAGTGTTAAAAATGGAGGTTCTTCTCAGTCTCGCCAAGTGAGTATTTTTTCATTTATGAGTAAGAGATGTTTGCCTGCATATTGGCATGTAAAATCACAAAGAAATTTACTGTCATATCCACTGCAGGAATCTGCACCTTTGATATCTATCTATTATAGCATATAACTCAAACGAAGCCATTTTGCTACATTCTTGGACTTATACTATATTATGGAACTGTTGTTTAGAGTTCAATGACATGGAGATCAAGCGTTGGATATTAGGCCTTTCCATCTTACTAATTGTATTTCATGGTTTCCCCACGTCTCCCCTAATTTTAAATAATAGGAGAATCAAATAGAACAAAGCAAAGCATCTAATTTAAAAGAAATTGTCTCCATATCCCTAATTCTTTCTTTCAGTTCCTTAACTATATTATATTCACTGGCAGCCAGGGTACCAATGGAGAATATTCTTTATCTTGGCGGACCAAATATTGCCTCAGAGATCTATAACAAGGAATATGCTAATGCTCGAATATGTGGAGCCGGAAAATGGAGAATACAGCTTGCTAAGCTCTTAAGGCAACCTCATTTCATTGTTTGGGACAATAGTGACCTTGTCACTCATGAAGTCATGGGAGGATTGAAGAATGTCTACGCCATCGGAGCTGGTAATTCTACTTTCTTATTTATATTCAATCCTTCATCTTTTATTTCATTTTTTTTCCTTTTTACTTTCTCCATGCAACTTTGTCACTTCAATTTCTTAAATTTATTCATTAGTTGAAAATTATGAGAGGAACTGGCATGAAGTTCTATCAATCATCCTATACACTCTTGAAATATGCTGAGACATGCTTGATTTGCCTCGTACTGAAGTTGATAAACGTTCAACATCACTTATGCTTGACTATAGATTAATGAAAGTTGCTAGTTGGCATACTTTAATTTATGATCTTAGAAAAACTTAAGTGATTTATGCTATCAATCTTTTTCTTGTATCTTTCCAAGAATGCTTCCATGCTGAGAAACAATTTTTTAGCTTCAATTGTTGTATTGCATGGAGTCTAATACCATACACTTATCCCCTCTACCTTGAATAGACCTAATAATCCTACTACATAAAGGATTTATTAGAGGTGGTGGGGTGGTGGTTTTTTTTGTGGGGTTGTGTGCAAGAGAGGTCTGGATATAGAAACCCTGCTGCGGCAAGTGGGCATAGCTCTCAGTGAATCATTGTGAACTTGTGTCGCATGTGCTTTGCTTGTTCTCTGTGATGATTGTTCTCAAAAGTAGGAATTTGAAGTTAATCCATAACATCAACTTCTGATGTTTGCTCAACGATCTCAGGAATGGTAGCAGCTCTGACAAACGAAAGTGCTACGAGCAAATCAGTATATTTTGCACATTGCACATCCGAGATGATATTCATCACTCATTTGTTGGCTGAAGAACCCGAGAAGCTTGCTGGACCTTTGCTTGCTGATACGTATGTAACCTTGTTAAAAGGTCGTAATGCATGGTATGGTCAAATGATAGCCAAGGGAGAACTGAGCCTTGATATGGGAGATAGCATCAGCGGAAAAGGAACTATTCAGGTCTATATCGTATTCCTAGATGATTTAGAGCATGTTTTAACTCAGCTTGAAAGTTGTATAGATATGCTTGGAACTCTTTCATTCTGGTATCACACTAGAAAATAAATTATAATTTCTTCTCTTTTTCCAAACCAGGGAGTTTCTGCAGTTGGAGCATTTTATGAACTTCTAAGCCAGTCTAGTTTAAATGTATTGCACCCTGAGGCAAACAAGCCAGTTGCCCCGGTTGAGCTGTGTCCAATCTTGAAGACTTTGTATAAAATTCTAATTACCAGGTACTTTTTTTTTTCTTATTATATATTTTCTTATTTAAGAAAATCAAATATACTTGAGCAAAAGCAAATTACTCTGAACTAATTTTTGATGTTGAATTGAAAAAAAAAAAAAAAAAGAAGTCACCAAAATACTTTTTTATTTAAGTACTGACAGAAATTATGGATTTTGAGATTGCAAGACATTTCTAATATCGGAAAATTTGAATTTCTGCTTACGGAGCATTGAATCAATCTACAGGGAACAAGGTACGCAGGGCATTCTTCAAGCACTACGAGATGAGAACCTGAATGATCCCCGTGATCGAATTGAGATTGCACAGAGCCATGCCTTCTACAGGCCTTCACTTCTTGGGGGCAGCCTTGAGTGATATCTGCTGTTTAATGGATGAATAAATAAGGGATGTATAAGCATATAAAAGTAGACTGTCAACTGAAAATCTGTAATTGTGCTGGATTCTGTACTGTTTGATTCTCTACAGGAAACACTTGTTTTCTATTAGGGGTTTGAATAATTCAATGTTATTTGTGTGGAGGTGGGTTGAACTTTTGAATCTTTTTTCACCAAATAAACTTTGCATGTTGTTTCAGTTCATATCCCTTGAAATGGTTAACTCCTGCCTTGTGCAACTTCTCCACTGATACTGTGTAAATATGTTTATAAGCCTAGCCTATTATATAGAGGTGTCAATCTAGTCATGTTGAAACATTTTGAGATAGTGTGACATTCTTTTACGTTTGTTCAGCGAGCCTCTTTTTTCGTTGTTTAAATACAAGCCCACGGGGAATGCAGACCCCTACTGCCAGCCGCCAGGTCCACGACAACTCCAGGGTGGACCAACCGAGTGGGTAATGTTGGGCCCAGCCATGGAGGGATTATTCAAGTGTGACAGTCCAATAAATTTTAACACCTCTAACTTAGTTATGTCTTAATATTTTCTCTCTTGTGGGGACTAGTAGACTTGAAGATTTTCTACGACTAAAGCTTCGTCTTTTCAGGGATTTGGCTAATGGGGCTCCTTACTCAAAGATACAATTATTTTAGTTAAACAAAAAGTAATTTACTTATAAAATATGACGGTGTCAGCAGCTGTCAAGTTTATACCCAAATCACCAGCTCTTGTACTCAGCAAGAACACAAAGATATCGTTCCTACGATCAGGGAATGTGATTTTGCAGAAAACTCACATTTATAGAATGTTCTATATGGAGCACGTTACTAAAGAAAGGAAAAAGAAGACAAAATTTTAACTCTCATGCAGTTCAGTCATATCCAATACTATATACTAAACATGCACTTATGGAAGACCAGAAACCAAGAAAATTAAGTACATAACGATGCTGGAAGTCCCTAACCATGTCTAGACGATCCATTATCGTGGACGATCCGTCGAGCCTTAAGTATCTGTATTTTCTGTAGTTCATATATTCCTGCCAAATAAGTCACGATGAAGGTGATAGAGTTATATACCTTTTACTTTCCATACTAAGTACCAACCAATAATCAGAAGATAAACTTGTACAGAAACGCTGCTGAGTGTTGTAACATGGAACCGTGGCCTACTTCTTGGTAGACCAGTTTTGGTATCTATAACAAAATAAATGACAGGGAAAATTAAAAATAAGAGGTTAACGTATGAAGACCGTCAGGAGGAAGTAAACATAATTACCTAAATTATATTCTGTTTAGAGCTACTTAAATTTGGATCGAGGCAATTGCTAATTAAGCCATAAAGAGATAACTTTTCATATCATATCGATGCGTGTTAGCTTCTTTGCAGATGTGCATGAAAGTTCTACACAAAAAAATTATTTCTATCACAGTATCACCTACTTGTGTTGATAAGTGTATTCTCTACGCTTATTCGGGGTCTTAAATAATGACATTTTATAGTTCTTTTATTGTACAGAAGCAAAACACGTCTAGTCACCATAATGGCCCTTCCGTTTACCCCTACGGCTCACCTCCGCCTTCTCAGTCCCATTCGTCCTCTCTCTACAGCCCTCCTCCACCACCATCGCGCCAATCCTCCGGCGACACCCCTGTTGGTGCCCCACACTCTGCCTTCCCGCCTGGCACCGACCCCAACGTAATCACCGGCTTCCAGTTAACTGATCGGGATGACAATGGGTTTATAGATGATAAAGAGCTCCAGTTGGCGCTATCCTCGGATAATCAGAGTAGCCTAAGTACTGTTCATCTTCTCATGTATCTTTCCACCAATACCAATAACAGAAAGATCGGTATGCTTGCTTCTCTCTCTGTGCATCAGCATGGTGTGTATATTTTTGTTCAATCCGGTGTATATCACCAATTGAATTGATCACCAATCGTCATCCACGAGTCGATTAATGGCAACTGGCTAGTGGAGAACAAGTTGACTAGTATCTTCACTTGGATATGTTCTAAATTATGTATAGAGGACATTTCTTGATCTTTGTTCTAAAGAAGTGTCTTTTACAGTTCAAAGGGAAAAAAATCGGGGGAGCAAGTAATTTTGACGGTTGGGTCTATTGAATAGCACTTCATGATAATTCCTCGAGTAAATTAAGATATTGTTTGTTGTGTCATTAATTTTCCGTTATATCTTAAACCAGGTCCCAAGGAATTCACTGAAGTTTATTATAATCTCCAGAATTATAAGGTAAGTGATCCTCTCAGAATGGATACGGTATTTCAGTTCTAAGATACCCCCAATGCATGTTTGGTACTCCGAACTCGACAAGAGTGGAAAGCATAATGAACAAGATTTTTCGTTTTCTTTTTCTTCCTTAATATTGTCAAATGCTATTGAGCTTTGCAATGCATGTCATTACAGTAGCGTTGTGTCTGATCTGATTAATTTGTTGTTTGTTAGAAAATTTTTGAGAGATTTGACAGGGACAGGAGTGGAAAAATTGGCGTGCTAGAATTGGGAGAGGCTCTCCTCAGTCTTGGATTGTCAGTATCACCTGTGGTTTTGGATCTGCTGGTGTCCAAGTTTGTTAAAAGCAGTGGAGAAACTAAGGCTATTGAATATGACAATTTCGTTGGGCATGTTTCTCATATAACTATTTAGAATTTCATTTTTTCTTTCAATCCATATTATATCTGTGTTATGATTTTACTAATTTTTCTTTTCTCATGACCAGGTGCTGTCTTACTGTTAAGGTATGGACGTTCTCTCGCTTTTTCCCTTTTTCATGTTTGCCGTGCACATCTTTGACTGTTGGAGCCATTTTTGGTATCAGTAAATCACGAAGTGGATAATTTTATATCGTGTCTTTCTCAGGGACTGACTGAGAAATTCAAGAAGGAACCCGTATGCTCTGATTCGGCGACCTTCACCTATGAACCCTTCATGTCAACTGTTTTGCCGTTCCTCTTGGCATAGTGAGATGCACCATTGTTTCCTTACTTGAATCCAAGTTTCGGCTTGCTGTAACCTTCGTGCGTTCAACCATTTGTTGTTTTACTTTTGCTGTAACATTCGTGAGTTCATCAACTACGCTTTGTTATTACTTTGGGGAACAGTTAAAATCAAGATCACACATTTTAAGAGTTCATTTTATGTGCATCTCCGTAATTCAACTATTCAAACTTATGTCATCCCCTCCCTTGCCCCCTCAATAAAATCTACGCTTTAGATGTATGGTGAAGTTTGTAATGTTTTTTAGCAGAAGTTCCAGATTTAGCTGTTCATTTTGTTGATTTTATCTTCTTCTTCTTTTTTTCTTTATGTTTTTTAGTTTTCTCAATAGAAGTTCTTTAGGGAGACAAATTTACACTACCTGTAAGGCCATGACACACGATATTAAACCAAAGAACAAAAATATAAAGTGCAGAAATTAAAGAATCAACACAATAATTGTTTCGGCCTAAG
>CAIGRT010087303.1:0-19793 GCA_903798405.1 Fraxinus platypoda
AAAAAAAAAAAAAAACTACCAAAAGTTGCAGAGCCCATTAGCATGTGTAACACAAAATGGCTTATCCAACATCACAAGCACGTGCCTCAAAAAACTAAAGATTACGTGATCTAACAGGATGATTCATACTAACAAATTATATTACTGGCTTGACTCGAAGGATCAACAGGCTCAAAAGCTATTCAACTCAGCTACTATATCATACGAAAGAGCGTGACAAAATATATAAATATGTAACTCAGTGGGCGAAAGGTTTGCAAATAATTGTACATTTCCAGTATTTACCTAAGATTTGATTTGTACAATCATAATATCTAGCAATTCTAAAATTTGATAATCACTTTTGAGAATGTACATAATGATGAAAACCTTAATGCCTTTTATAATTGATTCTAATAAAGCAACTTTAAAGCTTAAACAAACCGATTAATAATATTAATTTTGGTATTAATGAAAATTTGATTAAAACTGTTATCTCGTAATATTATAAGCTGAAATATTTATTTTTAGCATGAGTAAATATACTTGAAACTCACACAAAAAGTGACCCTTGAATAACAGTATACATGTATTGATTAATCTCAACATACATGGAAAGACTACTCAATAATTCTAAAATTATATGTAGTCATACGCATGTAGAGCTACCCCAAAGGGCTAAGCATTATGGTACACGGCCCAAAGTCTGTGTGTACGATGGTGAGTCATGAAGACTTCTAATAATATGATCATAGATAGCAGAAACATATTCAAACAAGTGTACAGCGAGGTAAAATCATCTTGGTACTTTTTGATGGTTTTATAATAATAAAACATGATAATTAAGGGTCGAATGAAACTGAACCTAAATTTGTGAATAACGGACTATTTTTAAAAAATTATTTTACCCTGAAAAATCATTTTTGTTACTTATAGGCACTCTACTAAATAAACATCTCGTGTAAATTTTACAAACTAATGTAATATAATTAAATTGATCCCGAAAAATGAGTCAACAGATCCTAGGCCCACTCTCGCCACTTCGAACCAATTTCGGCGTGTTTCTACCGGAAAAACGGTGAGAAAGGAGGCAAATTTGGACACGGGGAATACTTCACGGCGAGCGACAAAGATGTTCGAGCTCCGACAGGTGAAATAAAGATAATCACGCTAACAATAATCACCAAACGAGAACAAAACTACTAACCAAAAATCTTGCTAGAATATGTAGAAGGATAGAAAACAGAAGAATATTGTAGGTCATAAGACCATCGACTTGTACAATTTTTCTACTAAGTGAATGATGTAAAATGTGAATACAATCGTTTGTAGAAGATTTGGTTATATTTCTTCTTGATTCCATATTTGAGAGTTCAAGACATGAGAAGATGATAATTCTTCAATTTTTCCAACCCCTTCTAATTACAAAGAAGGTATATTTATACTGCCTTGGCCGACGTGGTATCCGTTGGATCAGAACCACGTGGCCCCATCTCCTAAGTTGAGGCATCTCATCATTGTCTTTTCATACAATTAATCCATTGATAAGGGGTCAGCCGCCCTGCACAATATGCTGACACCCTGACATCCTTTATTATAAGTATTACATCAATCATTTCTAAAAGATACTCAAATATCTCGCAAGAGACAACATCTGCTTATGAGTTTAAGATTAATTGAGAGCCACAGAACCGGTCCTTTGAGTAGAGAGCTTCAGCTATTTCTTCATTTCTTTAAGCAGCGTCTCATCTCAGGTGCAGAGCTTCGCTGGGTGAGGCAATACCTCGGTAATCTGCACAACCTCGCCGTATTTTGACCACTTGGGTCTGTTGAATTTTCTGTTGACTTTTTGTCCATATGGATTGCTACGTGGCACATCGACTTAGAGCCTCGGAGACGAGGCGTAACAATAGTCCCCCAAGTCTAGGCATGTTTATTTATGTAATGCATGGACTTTGGAGGTAGATAAAGTTTCGTTAGTGGGTGGCTTTCATCATGTTGCAATCTCAAATGTGCGTGACTTGTGTAGACCTCCTAATAGTGCTATCTTGAATCCGCATACTTGGGAACGTCTCGTTTTCTGGAACAGTGTCCGAAGAAGGGTCAGCAGAGCATAGGAATTCCAAAGTTCTTTTGCTCAAAGTGACTTTGCAAGGCTGAAGCTTTGTTCGAACTAGACGAAGAGGCTTGTGTCTAACCCCTGCCTTGGTATTGATAATTACAAGGAGCTTGACTTTAGCACGTTTGAGGAACACGAAGCGTCCTTAGTTATTGCTCTCAAATGATTTGCTGTCGTAGTTCAAGAAAAGATAGTTGAAGCGGTTCTACTTCCTATGCACGTAACCATTGCCGTTTTTGATGTTCAATGGCCGTCTCTTACGTGCTTTGTGAACTTCAGGTACACGAGGGCTCGTGGAGCATACGCTCTTATCTGAACCGCAGAAGACGAAGCGACAAACATGATGAGTGGCTCAGGTTTAACTTTCCAATGAACGGTCGATGAGTCGGATCATCATCTAACGACTGGGATTAAAAGGCTCTGCCTATAAAAGGCAAACACTTGTGGAAAAATCATTTTACTTTTCACGAATCTCAGCATTTTCACTCTTCAAACTTCAAATTTTCTCCAAGTTTTTTGTTCTTTAAGATTCTTCCAGTTTCTCCTCTTTGTGCCCAAGTTTCTTTTCTTCCTTCTTGCTTTTCTTGCACTTTTTTGGGTGTTTCGTCATTCCCACCATTTAGCAAAGCTCGTAAGTATGTTTAAATTCTTTAACTTAGAAACTGTAATCTATGGCATCTACTGCTTCTGCTGGTGGCGACGTAGATTTGAGTGAACTTGTTGGTGAGATGGGGGTACAAATCACCAATACAGCCGACCTGGTTAGGGCGGTTCAAGCGGGGCGTAGCGTTGCTGCAATTGGGAAGGGTAGGAGAGATACTGGTATAGCCTGGGGGGCAGCTAAAATCCCTTCTTCTGTAGATCCGTCTCACCTAGTAAATCTTAGGGAAAAATACAGGATCTCCTATGACATAGAACTTCTCTCCCCCACTCCTGATGAGCGAGCCTGCTATCCAGGTCAGGTTGCATTGCCATCAGCCAGTTTCTTCTAAAGGTTGGGCTTCACCTGCCTATTCATCCCTTTTTTTTGGGCTGTCCTTAGGGAGTACGGGCTGGCCCCCACCCAACTCATTCCTAACGTCTGGGCCCAGTTGGTGGGGATGTACTTCCTTTGGAAGGAGACCTCCTTGGGCGAAGACATGCCCATTCATGTTTTTCAGTCAATTTTCCAACCTCGTGTTTTAGGTAATGAGGATTCTAAGGGATGGTATTCTTTGTGTCTATGGGGGTCACACTCTCCTTTTGTTTTGGGCCTACCTTCTTCCATCAAAGGATGGAAGGAGACGTGATTTTGGGTCCGGGTGAGGTGGCGGAGTGTGAGGGAGATAATGTCCCCCACGTCAAAGTCCCAACTTCCTACTCCGAAGCCAGTGAGTGTTGTCTTTGTCTTTTCTTTTCTTCGACTGATTGGATCTGATACTTAACATTTCTCTGTTGTCTTGCAAGGTCGGTTGATCGCTTCGACCTCACTGAGAGTGATTGGAACACTCTTGCTGGTATATACCGCCGATCTTCCTCCTCGCGAGACTTCGATCGGTTGATTGTTTCAAAGAGAATTTTATAAGAGTTATACTTAATGGCCAACTTTGCTTCTTTATACTTGTCTTTAGTTTTTGTTTTCATCATCTTTTATTTACTTATGTCTGACCTTATTTCTTTTGCTTTGTAGAAAACTTTGAAAATCGGAGGCATCCCACCCCGAACATGGCCATAATTCTCACCGTCACTTCGACCTCGAGTCAGAAGGGCATGAATCCCTCATCTGTTGGATCAAAGCAGGTGAGGGACAAAATAGAAAGGGTCAGCAGAAAGGCTGGCAGCCAGAGGAAAGGCAACCTCCTCAAGTTGATAAGGAGAAGAAAGTGGTCATGGAAGAAACAAAGAAGAAACGAAGGTTCTCTATCATCGGGATGGGTGGCTCCAATGATATTCCTCCACCTCACTTCAGCGTCCCACCTGGGAAAATGCTAATGGCAGCTTAAATTGCTGCAGCCTTTGGAGAGGGGCAGAAGAGACCATCTACCATGGAGCCCCAGAGGCAGGAGCCTACCAGAGGTCAAGTTTACCGATGACTCAACAACTTCTGAGGCCCCTTCAAGGAAGAGGCTCGCCGTCAAGACTAGGAGCGAGGAGTTGGCTCCTAAAAGTCAGTCTCTACTTTCTCCAGAGGTGAAAACTGCCACATCAACTTTTCATAAATACTGGATGGAGAGGTGGCAAGATTTCGTGGAGACCAGCGACCCTGTGAACATCTTTTCCACGATGGTAAGCCAAGTGGGAAGGGCCTTTGGTGTGGCCATAGATGCTGAAGCACTCTTTAAAAATCTTCAATCAAAAAATAGAAAATTTGCCAATAAAGCCTCTCAAGCTGAAGAGGCTGCTAGCAAAGCCAAAGCTGAGGCGGAGGTGTTGAAGAAGGAAAAGACAGAACAGTATGTGACGCTCGCTTTTGCTTTAGCAGAAATTGAGAATTTGAAGAAGGAGGTTCACCTATCCCAAACCGAGGTGGTTTCTTTAACGAAGCGAGTGGAGACTTCTGATACCCATCAGAGGCTGGCGGTTGAGGCTTTGGAGAAGGCCAATGAAAAGAACTCCTTATTGAATGGGCAGGTGGGAGAGTCGAACTCCAAGGTAGCCGGTTTGACTGAAGAAGTAGAAACTGCCAGGCAGGACGCTTAGTCTACTGGTAGTGATGCTGAGAAATGTTTCCTCCCCAACTTCCATTTGACGGAGGCATATCAAAGCTTTGCTAAGTATTGGCAGAGGTATGCTTACACTGATATGACAGAGTGGTTGGAGGTCAGCATTCAAGGCATCGACACTTCTGAGTAAAGGGCAAAATTTCTAGGGGAAGAGCCTGAGCCTAAAACTCCAGCGAAAGAAAGTCAAGTGATAGAACTTAAAGATGATGCGGCTAACCAAGTAGCTGATGAAGTAGCTCCCAATGCCATAGTTCCATTTGTGACTCCTCCTCCCCCACCTGCTTAGAGCTTAGGTTTTTTATTTTGTTTTGCTTATGTAAATGGCTTCGGTCCACCAAATGTAAATGTTTTTTATTTAATGAAAGTTATCTTATTAACTCCCTTGTGTTTATTACTTCTACTTTTATGTAATGATGTGTTGGCCATTATGATTCGAACCTCTTATACTTTGTTGATGATGTTTAAACTTAAAGCAACAAGTAACATTAAACTAAAGACGACATCAGACTTATGATAACATCGAACTTATGCTTAATAGAATCAAACTGAAGTTCTTTAATCACTTCAGACTTATACTAACAGATTCATGCACCATGGACTTCATCAAACAAAACTAGATTTGCAATTTTGTCTAAGTGTTAAGAGGTTGTGCACCTTAACAGATTTCAAAATTTAAGCACGTCAAACTTTAAATGATGAAATCAAACTTATAACTTAGCATAAGTGTTAGGAGGTTGTGTACCTAATCAAATTTCAGAACTTAAGCACGTCAAACTTCAAAGGATGAAATCAAACTTATAACTTAGCATAAATGTTAGGAGTTCGTGTACTTCATCAAATTTCAGAACTTAAGCACATCAAACTTCAAAGGATATCTTGTGTTTAAAACTTTGTTTTTCATTTTGTACAAGTATAGACAGTTTGCTTTTCTTTCCTTTCTCAAGCATGAGGTTAAGTGGTTCGTCCATGCTGAGACTTCTATAACAACTTTTGTTGCCAAAGGTGTGTTACACTTTGTGAGTGCAGACGTGGTCCCTTTGGGGTCTAGTTCTTCGTTGAGGTGCTTATGCTTCTTTACATAGTAAAGGTTCTCCTATGCAAAGGCTTCTCCCAGGGCTTTTGCCTCGTGGGAGGTATTCTTCGTATACGAACATATTTAATAAAAGCTGCTTTTATTGAATCATAAAACTGTACATACAAGATATTTACGCCATTACTGATAATACTTTTGTAGATGATCTACATTCCAAGGGTGAGACTGTGTCTTTCCATACATGCTTTCAGTTTTGTAGGTTCCTAGCCGAACATCTTCCTTGATGCAATAGAGGCCTTCCCAATTGGGTCTAAGGGTTCCGACCCATGTTCTTTAGAAGACAAGAATACCCTACGAAGCACCATCTCATTCAAATGAAATGATCTCTTTTTTACTTTCGCATTGTAATATCTTTTCATTTTCCGTTGATAGACGACCAACTTTGCTTGAGAGTCATCCTTTCTTTCTTAAAGAAGGTCAAGTTCGAATCTTCGCATATCATCATTAGATATTTCATTGAAATGGATTTGACGTGGGGATGGTAGTCCCACTTCTATGGGCTCATAGCCTCGGCTCCATAAGCAATAGAAAATGGAGTCTCTCCGGTTGCAGTTTTGCTTGTAGTCCTGATGGCCCAAAGGACTTGAGGTATTGCATTAACCCATGCCCCTTTAGAGGCGTCTAACTTCGTTTTCAATGTGTACTTGATTATTTTGTTGACAGTCTCAACCTGCCCATTTGCTTGGAGATGATGTGTGTTCACAAAAATATGTCTAAATAAAATCACCGCAAGCGTACAGTTTGTTACGAGTAATAAAGTGGACTTTTTGAGTCCGAGTATTGTCCTACGAAGATTGTTTAGTTCAATTCCTATTACCTTGACCAGAACCGAAACTGGAATAGATTGATGCTTTGTTGTGACGAAATTATACTAAAACAATGCTAAGTATATGAGAAAATGGTTTAACTAAAGTAAAAACAAACGACGTTGAATGTAAGCTGAAGTTTTCAAATGTATGACGAATGTCCTAGGATCACGAATCCCTATGTATTACTCTTCTCTAAACCTAGTTCTACACCTTGACACATGATTGAAATATTGAAGAATCAATGCTCCTAACTTATTTAACAGTCTCTCTCGAGTAAAGTTAAACCTATTCCAATTTGTGACCCGACTATATCTATATGACGAATGCAAATATATAAGAATGCATGAATTGTTGTGAACAATTAACGATTCACATAGAGTATAGTGGTATATTTGCATCCCCTATCGGACCTTATGATGATTTATATCACGTCGAACATATTCTCCTTCTTTCGAATGCATGAAACAAACCACCAAACTCACACAATTACGTAAATTATGGAGAAAAAGAAACTCATATAATTCATTCAAATATCCAAAACGTGCTTCTGAAATCAAGAATTATAAAACTAAAGTTTAAGAATCATTTTACATAGGTCATCTAACCCTAGTACAGAATTAATCTAGCCTAGCATAGTGGAACAAAGAAAATCAGAAAAATCAACGAAGAACGACATCACCAATTTGATTCTTGAATTAAATCTTCTCGTCATGGTATTGTTTTCCTCGTTCGTGCCTTTTATTCCCTCAAAACCCTCGTATCTCCTCCCTCTCTTTTTTGACGGCTTTAGGATTAAAATATGCATCCCCCGATTTGTTTCTGAATGTGTTTGAGTTGAAAAAGGAAACCAGAATTTTTGTCAAAATTTTATACAATGAGACCACATAGTACACTTCTATGTGGTCACATAGAAGTGTAGGGTTGCCTTCTTATTTTTGATGGAGGTCTCTATGCGACCGCATAGTGATGTTGCTTTACAATTTTTTGTGGTTTAGTCCTCAAACTTCGTTACTCCAACCTCGACCTCTTTTTTCATGTCCTCTTCATCCAATGTATTATTCCCATGCTCACTTAGTCCTCGACATCTTCATGTTTCCACTCCCTCTTTCGGGTTAACTTTCGATTATTTGCACATTGGTCCCTAAACTTTGGTTTTCTTTCATTTTAGTCATTTTTTCATTTTTTTTCTCCTACTTTTCGCCATATTCATGAGTGTTGTCCTGTAAAACATAAATTACATCGAATTAAGCTATATTCCATGTAGTTATTCACAATTATCCATGTCTGCGGCCCAAAATACGTGTGCAAAACGCTCTCATCAATGTGGAGATGAAAAATGCTTCTTAATACCTAGCTCTTCACACAAATTCCTGACTTTCTTGTTGTTAAATTGTCGACCATTGTCTAAGACAATTGAATGAGGGATTCCAAATCTACAAATGATGTTTTCCACACGAATTTGGAAGTGTTGGCCTCAGTAATTTTGGCAAGTGGTTCAACCTCTACCCATTTGATGAAATAATGAATGGTGACAATTGCAAAGCTCGAATTTCCTCTCCAATTGGGAAGAGGTCCTATGAGGTCAAGCCTCCATTTAGTAAATGGCTAGGGGCTGGAGATGACACTTAATTCTTGGGAGGGTTGCCTTTGAATAGTCGCGAAGCGTTGGCATTTATCACATTTTCGGACAAATTGTTGTGCATCCTTTTTCAAGGTGGGCCAATAATATCCTTGCCTCAGTATTTTTTGTGCTAAAGACCATCCTCCGGTGTGATTCCCACATACTCCTTCGTGAATTTCCCAGAGCACGTAATTAGCTTTCTCTTCCCCGCATCAGAGTAAGGGTAATGAGAGTCCACGTTTGTATAGCACGTCATCTTGGAAGACGAAGTGCGCGGCTCGTCTTCTGAGCTTTTGGGCCTCCTCTTTTTCAGAGGGTAACACTTAGTCCTTGAGGAAGGATATAACTGGTTTCATCCATAGAGGAGTATCTTCGACCCACATTACCACTTCGTAAGTGGTAGTGGAGGGTTTGGGAAGATGTTGTATGGGCACTACCAAAAGTAGTTCTGAATCTTTACTGCTTGCTAATTTTGATAGGGCGTTGGCATGAACATTCTCAAAGCGTAGAATTTGTACAAGCTCGAATCTTTCAAAAGTGGGAATGAGTTCCATAACCAATTTCAGGTATGCGGCCATAGATTTATCTCTAGCTAGGTAATTGCCATATACCTAACTTACCACTAGTTGGGACTTGTTGTTGATTGTGAGCCTCCTCGCTTGCATTTCTCTGGCTAGTCTGAGGCTAGTGAGGATGTCTTTATATTATGCTGCATTATTGGTGGCCTTAAAACCAAACCATACAGCACAAGTGAGCTTATGTTCTTTTGGGCTGATAAGGACCACGCCTGTCCCTGACCCTGCCTCTTCGGATGTTCCATCTACAAAAAGGCTCCATGTTGGAGGTTCGGTAGGTTCCATCTCCTCTTCCATTTTTGGAATATGAGTGAATTCAGTTACAAAGTCTGCCAGAGCCTGCCCCTTGATGGCATCTCTTGGTTTGAATATGATGTCGAATTCACTAAGTTCTACAGCCCACTTTAGCAGTCTCCCCGAAGCATTGGGCTTCTGCAGTACTTGCTTGAGGGGAAAGTTAGTCAACACCTGAATATTGTGAGTTTGGAAATATGGTCTCAATTTTTGAGAAGCTATCACCAAGGATAGGGCTAGCTTCTCCATGTCTGGGTAGCGAGTTTCTACTGCCAAAAGTACTTTGCTTATGTAGTAGACGGGCAGCTGGTGATCATTTTCCTCTTTTACCAAAATTGATTTGATGGCATCGGTGGTTACTGATAAATACAACCGAAGTGGTTCGTTGGCCACGGGCTTGGAGAGAAGCCTGTCCCAACTGCTTTTTTAGCTCCTGGAGGGCTTCCTCACATTCCCCTGTCCATTGGAACTTACTTCCTCTTTTGAGAATTTTAAAGAAAGTTAGACACTTGTCCATTGCCTTGGAGACGAAGCAATTTAAGGCAGCTACGCGTCCCGTGAGGTTTTGTACCTCCTTTGACTTCTGAGATGACCTCATGTCAATTAAAGCTTTAACCTTTTCAGGGTTAGCCTCAATGCCCCTTTGATTGACTATGCAGCCTAAAAATTTTCCAGAAGTGACTCTGAAAGCACATTTCAAATGATTGAGCTTATTCGGTACTTTCTCAGGATCTGAAATGTTTCATTGAGGTTTTCAACATGATCCCATGCCCTTAGACTTTTCACTAACATGTTGTCCACATAGACTTCCATGGTTTTCCTAATTAGATCACTCAACATCTTGTTAACAAGCCTTTGATAGGTGGCCTTAACATTTTTCAACTCGAAAGACATGACCATGTAACAATAAAGACCATTGTCTGTAATAAAGGAGGTATGTTCCTCGTCTGCTGAGAACATGAGGATCTGCTTGTATCTGAAATAAGCTTCCACAAAGCTTAAAAGCTCGTGTCCGGCACTTGAATCCCCAAGTTGGTCTATCCTAGGGAGTGAAAGTTGTCCTTAGGGCAAGCTTGGTTTAAGTTTGAGAAATCTACACAAACTCTCAACTTTCCATTGTACTTCTTTACCAATACTGAGTTAGAGACCCACTTAGGATGCACTGACTTTCGGATGAATTTATTGTCGATCAGCTTCTTAACTTCATCTTTAAGGGCTTCATATTTCTCTGGATTGAGTACCCTTCTTTTTTGCCTATGCGTTGTGACTTTTGGTTCAATATTTAGGTGATGGCAACTGATCTTGGGGTCTATGCCGACCATGTCTTCGTGCTTCCAAGTAAAGACATCAAGATTTTTCAGTAAGAAACTTTTCAGCTCCTCCTTAGCTTTCATGGACAGATTTTTTCCAACCTATAATTGCTTGGAGAAATCCTGTGGGTCTGCCTGGAAGCTCTCTAGTTCCTCCACAGGTGTTGTTTGAGGCTTGCAATCAATGATGCAAGGATCTAGTTTCTCCAAACTAACCGCTTTCTCAGCAGCTCTCTGTTCTTCAAGGGTGGTAGGTTGTTCGTATGCAGCCTCTTCTTCAAAGGTATGTATAACTCTATAGGTGGTCCATTCTTTAGGGTAGTCCTCCATTTCGACGTCTTCCCCCTGTTAAGGGTTTTTCCCTTGTTCAAGGACGTCGTCCATATGAGTATCTGTTGTGACCATGTTGACCCTCCTCGGCTTTGCTTTCCGTAGGGAGTTTGAGTAACATTTACTTGCACTTCTTTGATCGCCTCGAACCATTGCAATCTCATTCTCCGTTGGAGACTTCATGCACAAATGATGAATGGAGGTGGCAGCCCAAAGTTCTTTTAAGGCTGGTTTCCCCAACACTCCGTGGTAAGCAGAGCGGTTATCAACCACCAAACATTCCATGAAGTGATGAGTAGCTGTAGGTACTTCTCACATCTCAATTACTAGAGAAATCTTTGCTATCTCCCATGAAATCGTATAAGGGGGAGCTCATTGGGGTCAGTTCATGGTCAACTTTCATTCTGTCAAAGGTGGTTCCAAAAATGATGTTGACCGAGCTTCCATTATCCACTAACATTCTCTTCAGGCCATTACAGGCCATGGCGGCCCTCACTACTAGGGCGTCACAGTGTGGGTAATGCACTTTTGCTGCATCTTCTTGAGTAAATGTGATTGGTGGGATTATTCAAAGGAGGATCTTTTGCCTCTCTAGTGTAATTTCTTTGTGAATTCCTACACTCTCTTCCAACATAGGGGCCTCCAAAGGTCATATCAATTTCCTTGATAGGCTCCTGGCCATCAGTTGTAGGGGGTTTCGCCTTTGCCTTTATACGTTTCTAGGTCTTTCAGCATCGTCGTCCCTTCTTTTTGGGGGGTCATTCCGGTTGGAGCGCCTCGGCTCAACATTCCCAAGCCATTGGGTTTGCCTAGGAGGAGTGTCTCTTTGGGGGCGCCAATATTTTCCTTGACTTGTGTTCTAGGGATGTCTCACAATGTCCCAACAGTCCTTTATACGATGATTGTAGAAATAATGATAGGTACAATAAATGGGCGCTTCATCCCTATTTCTAGGTTCAGCGCTTCGTCCTCTCCCTCTCACTCTTTGAGGATACCTCGGATATAATTGGCCTTGATGCATTTCTGTACTAGGGTTCACTTCCTCATAAGCTAAAGTAGGCACTGCATAGAGCGTCGTATCAGCCAGTGCTTGTTCATGATTGAAAGAGGTCTGGTGATCCATCAAATATGAGGTGGGCCTTTTCCTCTTTGCATTTGTGGAGATGGGGAGCCCTTGACTGGCCTTGTTCCTATGATCTCTCAATTCTTCATTGAGGATTTCGCGCCTTATCATTTCCAAAAGGGCATCATACGTGGTAGGATCCTTGTTTTGCACATCACTCTAGATGATAGAATTCATGTCAAAACCTCCCATCAGGACAATCAGAGCTTCCCCATCCATTACTTGCACACAGTCAAATGGAAGGCTCTACTCAAAGTCAAATGGAAGGCTCTACATTTCATGGTTGAGGTGGCTCCTTTCAGATTCATGTGAGTTTTGAAGCAGTTGAAATGTTTTGCGGGGTCCTCTCTCCCATCATATTTTGGAATTTTAGGGAGCGTGAAGTGGTTTAACATAGGGCATTCCTAATGGCTTGAGAAAATGGTGAATGTTCATCATCGTCATTGAGGTCACAGGACCTCTAGGGCTCATCAGAGCCCTCATCCTTCATATGTTAAGCTTGCGGGAGGGAAGGGATTCGAGGTTCCTCATGGAGAGCCAATTCTTTTTGTCTTTCATACCGAAGAGGCTCCCGTTGCCCGTTTCTAGGTGCAAGAGGGGGTCGAGCTTGTCTATTTCTAGGTAACCCTAGGCTCAGCCTATCAAAGACACTTGTTGACCTCTGAGGTAGGTCTTCTGGCTCATAATTTAGATGGAAATTAAATAGGTCCTTGTGAGGTCGTTCTGAAGCATAGTTAGTTGAGGTGTCAACCCCAATATCCCTCTCTTGGGAGGCTTCCATCCTGTTCTCGTACTACCCTGCCATTTGGCTTTGAACTTTCTCCTCCTCTTAGTAGTACTGTGGTGGATCTTAGAATGCATTTTCAGCGGCTGCGTATGGTGGAACTGGGTATCCTCCTCGTCCCTGCATGCTCATTAGCAGCTCATGCATAACCATATTCTACTGAGTTATATTTTTCATGTTAGCAGCCATTGTGGTGACTTCTCTAGTGAGTCTAGCTGCTATCATGCCCCCATCCCTTGACCTACCACGTATATGTTATTGGTGAGGCCTTGGGCAAACAGTTGGGATAGCCTATGAGGGTTCCCTTTCTTCAGGGTGTTCCCTCGTCCTTCGAGGTGCGTTTTCTTCATTGTTTGAACTCATATCGACAAACTCTTCTCTTGACCAAATGTTCCTTTTTTCAAGGATCATATGAGCATAAGATTCACACGGTCATTCCTCAGGCTTCCCAACGGTTCTTTCAAGAATTAAGAAATTTCTTCAAGAACGCTCATTTTTCAAGGATTAAGAAATTTCTTCCATGGTTTTTCTTACTGGCTTTTGCCTATGGGACTTTCACGGTTAAACGTATGGTTTTCCACAGACGATGCCAATCTGTTGACCCCGAAAAATGAGCCAATAGATGCCTAGCCCACTCTCGCCATGTCGAACCAAAAATCTTGCTAGAATATGTGGAAGAATAGAAAACAGAAGAATATTGTAGGTCATAAGACCATCGACTTATACAATTTTTCTACTAAGTGTATGATGTAAAATGGGAATACAATCATTTGCAAGAAGATTTGGTTATATTTCTTCTTGATTCCATATTTGAGAGTTTAAGACATGAGAATATGATAATTCTAACTCCATTTTTCCAACCCCTTCTAAGTTACAAAGAAGGTATATTTATATTGCCTTGGCCGACGTGGTACCCTTTGTATCAGAATCACGTGGCCTCATCTCCTAAGTTGAGGCATCCCATCATTGCCTTTTCATACAATAATACATTGATAAGGGGTTGGCCGCCCTGTACAATATGCTGACACCCTGACATCCTTCATTACAAGTGTTACATCAATCATTTCTAAAAGATACTCAAATATCTCGCAAGAGACAACATCTGCTTATGAGCTTCTGATGAACTGAGAGCCTCGGAACCAGACCTGAGTAGAGAGCTTCAGCTCTTTCTTCGTTTCTTTAAATATCGTCTCATCCCAGGTGCAGAGCTTCGATGGGTGAGGTATTACCTCGATAATCTACACAACCTCACTGTATTTTGACCACTTGGGTCTATGTTGATCTTTATGTCCATGTGGATTGCTACGTGGCACATTGACTTAGAGCCTCGGAGACAAGGCGTAACAAAATTCTTATTTTCTGTAAAATAATTTTTTGTACTCGGAGAGTTAAAGATTGAAAACTAATTTGACTGTTTGGCTTTGTCAACCTCCTCATCACCGCCCGATGTCCAAATTAACAATTATTCATACCAAGTAACACTACATTTAAATAGGCAAAACCAAAGCTTAATCTTTCCACTCACTAAATTACAAGCTCATATAGCTTGTAACACATTTTTAAGGTACATTATTTCAAAGGGTACTTACAAAAATACCCTTAATTTTGGGGTCCTTTTGAAAAGTTATTACAAATATGGGCTAAAACATAAATTATACAATTTCATCCCAATTTAACGGTAAGAAATACAGTGAAACAACCGAATGAAAAAAGGGTACGGGCTCCAAAATACCGAAATCTTTCAAGGTCCAAATCAAGCAAAATCGAAATCATAAAAAGAAATATTAGAAAACTCAAGCCCAAACAAGATCAAAAGTTGTTCCAACTACCTTTTCTTCAAAGTTTTCTTACTCAAATACGCAACTAATTAACCAAAAATTATAGGTTTTATGTTTTGAATTTTTCATTCAATTAGTTCATGGTTTGTTTAATTTTGATGTTGTTGAGATTTTTTTGTTCGAGTACATATGGAATTTCATCTTTAGATTAATAATTTTTAGTTAGTATATATTAAAGCTTCGATTTGTATGAATTGAATTGAGTTAATATATATGAAAAATCAAATTTGAATCAATTCAAGTAATACATACAAAGTGTTTGTGAAAACAACAATGTGAAAGGTGACATTCTCTATCATTTTTATATGAAAAGGTCACATTCTATTTCATTCGAATTCCTTTGGAGCAATTAAATAATGCGTACATGTTTGTTTTTTAAAATTTAAATATGAATACGAATTCAAACATTATTTTATATTAAGTGACATGGTGTAATGAATTGGATTGAGTTAATATATATGAAAAATGAACTTAATTTGGATCAATTCAAGTGATGCATGCAAAGAGGTTGGAAAAATGAGAGTGACAAATGTGACATTCTCTGTCACTGTTTTCTAAAAATGTCGTAGTCTATTTCATTTGAATTCTTTAGGATCAATTAAATAGATGCATACATGTGTATTTGTAAAAAAAATTAAATATGAATATGAATTGAAACCTTGCTTCACATTAAAAAGTGACGTGATACACTTTATTTGTACTTTACAGATGAATAAATTCGATGCTAGAAGTTGAAAGTTACATTCTCTTTCACTTTTTTCTAAAAAGGTCATAGTTTATCTCATTTGAATTCTTTAGAATCAATTAAAGATATACATACATGTACATTTGTGAAAATTTAAATATGAATATGATTCAAACCTTACTTTTCATTAAAAATAACACTTGATTTGTATTTTTTCATATAAATTAGTTTGCTGAAAATTAAAAGTGACATACTTTGTCACTTTTTAAAAAAAAAAGTCTCACAGTATATATATATATTTTTTTTGAGACATTGAAAAAAATTAATGTCTTCATTTGTCATGAAGGCAATGGGAACAATATAACGAATATAAAAGTGACAAAATGATTAAATTATTATCCAATAGATGCACAAACAACAATCTTTAAAACGTAAATCATATCACCTTTTTAAAGAATCTAAAAAAGCGATAAATATTTTTAAAAAGTGGCAAAAACTCAAAAAGTGACAAAATTTCAAAAATATGACAATTAATTTGGGGGTAATTAATACGGAAATTTATAGTTTTAGTCAGTTTTAAGGGTATTAATATAATATTTTATTTTTAAGGATTAGTTGGCCTAATTTCTACCGATTATCAAGATTGACACTTATCCCAATCAAAATTGAAGTTCAACATTTCATTCCTTCAAAATGCTAACGGAGTAAATTTAAAGTGAACTTTTAAAAGATCTAAATTATTATTATTGTAACTTTGAGTGTTTTTATTCAGTAAAACAAAATTATTTCTATTCATTGTATGTAATTTTATTTTCAACTATTTTATCGAAGGTCTCAAATAAGTTGGGACTAGGTTCCCTAAATCTCAGAGCTCGCCCTTTTTGAAGCAGAAACATATAAGTCTGACCTTATCTTCGATGAGGAGGGATCAAACATTACTTCTGAGGAGCATGTGGCTGGTGCCTGGTGATATTGGCCCTATGTTTGTGGTTCGTTGTACCTCTCTTACACTGAAGGGCGACAATGAGCATTGGCAGCAAAGCTGCATTTTCACTCTTCTTGTATTTTTTGCGGGAATGTTGCACGTTCATTACATCTTAGGAGTTTTGAGAATGGTTAAATTCATCAATGGCCATCCAACTTTATACTTAGTGTCATCATGGTCATCCAATTTTATTTTGTTTAACCGTGGCCATCAAACTTTATACTTAGTGTTATCATGGCCACCCGATTTTATTTTATTTCACTATGGCCACCCAATTTCATATAATGTTTCACCAGGCCATACAACTTCTTTTAACATTTTTTCACTAATTTTAAAATGGGTAAAATGGTAAAAATTTGCATTATTATACCCATGTTTGGCCCCATTAAACTTTAATTCTCTCTCCTCTCTCCTCTTATAAATCATGCATTCTCTCAATACAATAATGGAGCTCAAGCAAGAGCTATATATATAAAATAAATTTTAAAAATACAAAAATAAAAGTTTTTTTTTAAATAAGTTATTTTATTTTTTCAATTAACCTTTTTCAAATAAATTTTTAATTTATTTTTTTAAAAAAAAATTATTTTATATATATCATACAAAGTTACCGTTTTACCTCTTTTAAAATTAGTGAAAAGAAGTTGGGTAGCCATTGTGAAATGTTATATATAATTGGATGGTCATAGCAAAACGTTATATGAATTAGGGTAGCCATGATGAAATGAAATCAAATTGAGTAGTCATTGTGACACTAAGTATAAAATTGAGTGGCCATGATGAAATAAAATTAAATTGGGTGATCATGATGACATTAGATATAAAGTTGGGTGGCCATTGGTGTATTTAGCCCATTTTGAGAATGCAATGTCTTGTGAGGCAATTACCAAATTGGGGTTGCAAGCCGAGGCACACTCGAACAGTACAAGGTTTCTTGGCTTAGTAAGGGTACTTAAATTTTGGATTAAACTATTTGTATACCTGAGTTGAGACCTTGATTGACAGATTGATGACGTGAAAGTGTTATAATAGTTGGATTAAATGTGTGAGATATGAAAGATGATGTGAGATTTTGCCAAGTATAAATTCGAAAAGTAAGGGTGTAAATCAGGATGTTCATGTAACAAAATTGTGAAAATTTTAATGGATAGGCATGTCTGGGTTCATTTTTCTGTGGAGTCTTCTTATAGAGTTGATATTTTGTATTACCTCGTTTCGATGAATGCCAAGGATAAATTAGAGGTAATGAAGGTTAAAACACAACTCAGTGAAGAGTTTTATATGAAAGATTTGGGGGCCGCAAAGAAGAGTTTTAAAATGGAGATTTTGAGGGATAGAAAGGGTGGTGGATTATACCTGAGTTAGAAATGGTACATTGAGAAAGTACTTCACATGTTTAATATGATGAATGCAAAGGTTGTCAGACGTTTCATGAGAGGACAAAGCACATTGATGTTATGTAACATTTTATGTGTGATGTGATTGCTCATGGTGATATTGTAGTGGGCAAGGTTGATACTAAGGAGAACCCTGCTCATATATTGACAAAGAAACTCCCAATTGTCAAGTTTGATCATTGCTTGGACTTTGTTGGTATGTGTTGTTGAATTAGCCCTTATGGGCTTGTCGAAGAGGTGGAAAATTGATTGTTGAAAAGTGAAGAGTAATTTCTTGCATTGGAATTTGTGTTAATGTGGAGATTTGTTAAGTTGTGATTCAAATTCTACTAAGAATTGAGTTTTTTTTTATTGAAAGGGAATTGGTATTTGGATGAAGAGGTCTTGAAGGAGTCCAATTATGGACCAATGAGAAAAAGTCGTCGTATTTTCGCTCCCTGAACACCTAGTTTCGGCTCGAGCGCCCAGAACACGATGTCTGGTGCTCACAAGGCACGAGGCACATCGCTCAAGCAGCCATCTTATCCCGTCCGACCTGTTTTTCGATTTTCTACGCATTTTAAATACCTATTCCATTCCAATCACTATTTTAAGGGTTGTATATATATTTCACATCTTTAGAAACACATTAGATTTGGTTGAGAGTGCATCAAATATTGTAACAACAATCATTGATCTTGAATTTTGATCTAGTTAATTCTCCACTTCGTCCCATAATGTTTCCCATCTTGAGTTTCCACATAAAATCTTTACGTTTTTATTTGTGATTGCTTTATTTTATCTTGCAAGTATCTTGTTCCAATCATAACATGATTGTTGAAACGAAATCGGTTGTTAATACAAACTTTTTACGATCAGTTATTTAGTTGTTGAAATAATACATTTAACGACCAAACATATTTTTTGTTGTTGAATACATTCGTCAACACCTCTTTGCTAACCAATGAACGGCCAACTAATTTTGTTTGTTAAATGAAATCACCAAAAATGTATTTTCTATGGTCATTTATATGGTTATTGAATATGATATTTCCTGTAATGATG
Source organism: Fraxinus platypoda (assembly GCA_903798405.1). Lineage (NCBI taxonomy): Eukaryota > Viridiplantae > Streptophyta > Magnoliopsida > Lamiales > Oleaceae > Fraxinus > Fraxinus platypoda. Next base: position 18,689 of record CAIGRT010087303.1, read on the forward strand.
ATAATTGAAATCATATTCGTAATGACAAATCAAGATGAAAAAACAATATTTTATAAAAGCCAGCATTTCAATCAATTGCATTGAAGATACTGTCCTAAAATTGTATTGGCTGCTGGTACTGCTTCAACATAGAACTCCAAGCATATATATTAGACTCAAGTGAAGTTTATGTACTTCATCTTCAAAATCCGCTAGTATAATTTGATAAGGAACATTTAAGTCATTTTCCAATATCACACACCTCAGTAATTTACAAAACTTCATATTAGTATAACACAACTATAATACTAATGTATGAAAATGAATTATGAATGCAGAGATTTATGAATTATATTATATATATAAATTACAATGAGATTTCTAATCTCAAACTGAATATAAATTCAATTAATTATTGTAGATGTTAGAATTTGGGTGTGACTTGAATTCCTTATTGAAGTAATTGAAGAATTCTAATTAAAGTGCATACCAAGAAGAATTCAGTTTGGAATGCTATTAGAGTCCCATGTCAAATTGAAGTTTTATTTTGAAAGCCCATTGAGAGGTGTAATTTGTTTTGAACTCGATTTTTTGGTATCCTACTTCATCAACAACTCTACTATGAGAGTTTGGACATCCCCTACTTTGTTGGTATCTATTGTAATTTTTCTCTCTTCTCCATTATTCTTAAGTCAATAAAATCTCTTAATTCCTATGTCATATTCTTGTCTTTATTATTCTTTTACTTGATCATATACTTCATTATTATTTGTCTTATAACTTCAACATCTCGATCTGGTGGTTTGTTTCACAACAATTGGTATCAGAGCGCCAGGTTCAGCTGTTCCACAAGAGGGCAATGTTTGATTTGTTCGAGATTTAGAATTATGAATGCAGAGATTTATGAATTATATTATATATATAAATTACAATGAGATTTCTAATCTCAAACTGAATATAAATTCAATTAATTATTGTAGATGTTAGAATTTGGGTGTGACTCGAATTCCTTATTGAAGTAATTGAAGAATTCTAATTAAAGTGCATACCAAGAAGAATTCAGTTTGGAATGCTATTAGAGTCTCATGTCAAGTTGAAGTTTTATTTTGAAAGCCCATTGAGAGTT
>CAIGRT010087311.1:0-10807 GCA_903798405.1 Fraxinus platypoda
TTTTAAAAAGTTATCTTTAAATCCCTGATTTTTTGTAATTTTCCCTAATTAATTCTTAGGAATTTGTTTCCGACGCAGGCAAGATCTAAACACGTGCTAGAGGTGTAAGTTGCAAAATTTGAACAAATAGCACAACCTTTTGCAAGGGCAGCTATTAAACTAAAATTAATTTGAATTTACTAAAAATGTAACGTTACTATATTCAATTCAAAAGTATAAAGGTAAATTGCACCAAGATATGATCAACAAGACTGATCACAAAAAAAATAAAATAAAAGCAGATAATAAGTTATACGAGCTTACATCAACAAATAAATTTTTTCTTGTACATTTTTAAATATAAATCATTCAAAAATTAGAATTAGTAAAGTTATTATTATTTAACTTTTAGTTTGGAGGACGTGAAATAGTCTCGGAATGTATTCAAAACTTACTTTGATTTTGTCATTTGAGAACTCGAGCCATTCAAATGTAAATATTTGCCACCGAATATCACATTTCCAAAATCAAGTGACGCGTGACAATTTAAGAAGATTTGTACGGTTTCCATTTTTTCACCTGCAAAACTATCAACTTTTACCAGCACCCTGAATTTTTGAAAGGAGAAAGTTCCAAGTGCAGAGAATTTTTGACTGATTTTTTATCGACGATAACGTGGCGAAATGTGATTTGTCAACAAAACCTATCAACTTTGGTTATAGTCTACGTGGATCTATTAACATTTCAATTTTAAATCTAATCAAACGATTTAGAAATTGTTTGATAAGCGAACTCATTGGTGATGTAAAATGGTGGCATAGTCGCAATTGTTGATTGTTAGCGTCTTAATTTATTGATTGCTTGTTTGATAAAAAAATTGCTAAAATTTTATTATAGTTTTAACTCGTAAAACTTTAATTTTAACTATAAATTTTATGTGACTCGCATCTTTTATCAATTTTTTAACTATACGTTTCACCAACTTTTATTAAAATTAACCTAAAATACAATTGAATTATTTGGGCCAGGTCGACCAAATATGGCTGGGGTCTTGTCAAGAAATAACACGTTCAAGAAATAGAACAAATCAAACGGGTAAAAATGTTAGAAAATCCATTGATAAAAAGGAAACAAGGAGAAGCATACTGACTCCCATGAATTTTATAGCTGCAAATTATGTTCCATGTTTTTCAGTATTAGTCAAAATCATTGCCGTTTAGTCTCATGGAAGACAAATACGTAAGACAATAATTTCGTCTAATACTTGATTTTTTTAATGTTGATATTGCTCTTATAGGGTGGCGGATTTATCAGGGAAAGCTGGAATTCGAACTCGAGTTTTTGGAACTTTTGAACTATGGGACAAGATAAGTTAGTTAACTTTAGAGTCAAGACGCCGTATAATATATTTTAGGATCATTAAAAGCTACAATAATTTTATAATTGCACGATGCAGAAGTTAATAATATTATTCAATTAATATATTTAACTTTGTGCCAATGCCAAATAAACGACTACAAGTTAATGCTAGACCTTAAATTAAGGTGGTAACCTTTGTAGCACTTTCGATATAGTTGGCATATAATTCAAAAGGTCGTCACCACCAATCTTTCAATATGTCTTTACTATATGAAAGATCAGAGAAACATTTTTTGAACGATAATGACCTCAATATTATTTAATAATTCCTGACTTCTTGTTGCTGAGAATTGTGGTACTTGGAGAAAGCATTATATGCTTTTAAGCAGCCATTTTGATCATAAGCTGATTTATTTGGCAAGGTACTATTAATTTTGCTCCTCCTCCTTCTATCAACATCTGAAAAAAAATTCCCAAAGAAAATATTCAAAATACTAGAATTATTTTCATAACTGCAGACTCGACTCAAGTCCTGATATTCATGAAAAAAAATTCACTAAAATGTATTCCGCAAAAGTTAATCTCCTAACAAAGGGGTTCTATTATCACGTAAATTATACTTAAGTCAAGTACGTGCATATATGTTGAGAATTAAAAACCATATTTCTACGCCATCAAGAATAATAAAATCACATTTAAGGAAATAAAGACACAAAAAATATATAAGATTTATAAAGATTCGTCTCTCAACGTGAGACTACGTCCTCGTCCGTCGCTGTACTAATTTACTACGATGAAAAGAAGAGAGAATCGCATACCATATCTTCTCTAATATCTCTCTTTTTAGTGATAATACGAAACCCTAAACTCTAATAACGATTACCTATTTTTCGATCCTCGTACTGATTCCATACACAAAAATAATTAAGCACCACAACTAAACACACTTCTTTGTTTGTTTACACAAAAATAACAACAAAAATAATAATAATAATAACAATGTTGTAAAGCTTCATTCATTGCTATTTACGTAGGATTAAATCAACATCGTCGACGTCATCTTAATAATAGAAAAGAATAAGAGCAAGTAATAAGTCATCATTATTTATTATTGATGTATTGGGGCGTACACTTGTGGCAGCAACAATGGTTTACAAGTGGGACTGATATCATATAGTAAAACTCATCCCTTCGCCAGAATCCCCACCAAAAAAAACCCACACACAAAAAAGAAAAGAATAAGAGACTGATATCATCGTATTTATCTACCACTAAAGCAATTCCTTAAAAAAAGCCTATAAGCAACATTTACAACCAAAAAGACCACATCAATGTCAAAACCTTATTCTACCGTCATGCCAAACAAAGGAAAAGATATAATCGACCCGCTCAAACACTAAACAATTTAGCATCAACGTTCAGCCTCACATATACCAGTTCATCATCCTCACAAAGAAGTAAATATTAGTATGAATGAACCAATCACAAATATCATTATTTAGTAAACATTTAATGAATGAATTGACACTCAGATATAATTAAGTACCAAAAAATTCCCATGGCGACATCTCTCAGTAAAGAGTCAAGAATTCTATCTTCCAACCATAGAGAAGCTTGTACTCCAAAAGCACAGAGTTATGAACAATGATTTATTGCACTCCAAATCACTTCAACAGTCAATTAGTCATTACATTGAATTAAATTTCCAAATGAAAGTGTCTCTATTCTATGGACAATATAATTCTTTTTTACCTAATAGTGAGGCAGACAAAGGTATAAACATTACTGAATAAAGTGCCCAACTTTATTTCCGTGAAGGACTGATATTTAGGTTATGAAAAACAATTTATGTGCATTATTCATAAATCTTAAACATAATTATAGAACCTTGTGATGTTTTCTCATTAAACAATATCGTATAGAAAGTACCCACCTTTCTTTTAGGGCACTAATTCTAACATGTTTATCTAAAAAAAAAAAATCACAAAAGACATCTTTCATGCTAAACATTAATTCTACTAAAAGAAAAGTTTCCTCATAAATGTGTCAATGCTAAGTGTGTAATATACCCTTCTTGCATGATTGTACAGTCATAAATATGACAGCATGCTTAGTATTGGCACATCTATGAGAAAATCCGTGAAACACACATCTGCAGTAACTAAAGTTGTTGTTCAATTTGTTTATTGCGTGAGTATGTTCGCTAATTACAAGAAGGCTGTTCATTATTAGTTAACTGTGATTATTACAGAAACAAGTACATTTAATTTACAAATGAGAAGGGTTACTTTATCTTACCACAAATATGTAAAATTAATTGTTCAACAGTCATTGTACTTTGCCTACTCTCGGAAAAAGTACATTATGCGCAAAAACATGTGCAATGTGAAGTAAGATGGACTCGATGCTCTCAGACATGTATGGGGTTAGGTTCACAGAGGAAGTAAATGGCTCCCATCTTGAACGTTCTCGACATCCACGGTATTGCTCCATCAGCCTCTGTGATTGAGCGTTTCATGGAAATTGGTTTTAGAATTTGATGTATACTCAAGATATGACTAACCGACGGTTTTTTTTGCCTATTTTCAAACAAAAACCATTTAAAAAGGTTTGGAAAAATTCCTAACCAAACCCAGCCATTTCATTTTCCAAACCAAACCATTTTCTACCGTTTGGTTTGGTTTTAAACCATGGTTTAGCTATCGACATAATAGTAACACATTTAAAACAAGTTAAAATACAAGTAAATTGGTATAAAATTCTCAATACAAACTTATATGTGGACTTTTAAAACATTAATATTAGATAACATTAATATTTGTCTCAAACGTATTAACCTTGAAAAGGTCCAAAAGAAAAACAAATAACACATAACGTTTCTGATATTCACATGAGAAAATAGATAACAATAAAATTGGCACAGAAATAAAAGGGAAAACTTTGCATCACTACCAAGAAATATCACGTCTCAAAAATTACATTATTAGCCTTTTTTTTTTTTTTTTTCTAATTGTGATTCTAGGTCGTTGAAAGTACTAAAATATATAGCAACTAAATATACACACTCTACAACACAATGCTTGTTGCTAGAAGACTGACTCAACGACTAATTGAGTCTGCAAGGAAAAAACAGACTTTTGGGGTTTCACAGTTTGATTGGGAAAGCCTTGAGAGGAACTGCCTTCTGTAGTGAAAGACCAAATTTCTCACTTATGTCAACTTCTTCGGGATTCATTCCATTTTCGAGTTTCCAGTCGAAGTTATGAATCAGAGCTGCCACCATGAGATGCACCATTCTATCAGCCAAAGGCAATCCTGGGCACATCCTCCTTCCTGAACCAAATGGAATGAGCTCGAAATCTTGGCCTCTGAAGCCTACTTCAAGGCTTGAAAACCGTTCAGGCTCAAATGAGTCTGGATTTAACCAAAGGCTTGAATCTCTACCAGTTGCCCATACGTTAACAAGTATTTGTGCATCTTTAGGGATTGTATAGCCATTGATTTCTTTGTCAACTTCTGCCTTGTGAGGTACTAAAAGGGGGGCAGGAGGATGATACCTAAAGGTTTCTTTGATCACTGATTGCAGATATGGAAGTTTTGAGATGTCCGATTCTTCAACTTGTTTGTTTCGTCCAATGACAGTCCAGAGCTCGTTTCTAGCTTTCGACATTTTCTCAGGATTGCGTATTATTTCAGTCATTGCCCATTCCACAGTGCTAGAGGTAGTGTCTGTTCCTGCAAGGAATAAATCCTAGTATATGCAAGAAATTAGTGATCTATAGTGGCTAACCAATCAAATATAAGTTCATTGTATCCTTTTACCATTTTGTAGACATGAGATTGTCAAAGTTAATTGGTTTCATGAAGAGACTGTAAAATGGTTCTTCAGAAATTTGTGCAGTATGGAAATTTAAGTGCTGTAAAACTTGTACCCACCAGAAGTAAATGCTTTAGAACATCCAAGGTTAATTCGGATTCACTTGCTTGGCTGTGATTCAAGATGGTTTCTAGTAAATCATTTCTCACTGGATGATCCGACGACTCACTTTTTGATTTCAACCGTTGATCGATCAAATCATCAAATATCACAAATACTTTGCTAATGTAACTCTTGGATTTGCGTAGAATACCCTGTGGATCAATGAATTTGAGAACAGGGAAGAAGTCTGCTAGATTAGGAATTGCTGCATTTTCAAACAAACCCCGTACAATTTCTTTTGTTTCTTGAGAAGAATCGGAATTAAATTGAGCAAAATCAGTTGAGAAAAGAGTGGCTGAGATGAGATTAAGCGATGTGATAAACGCAGCATCACCAATATCAACTACCTGATCACTAATGCAACAATCATGCACATAGTCGTACAATTTCTTTATTTTTTCTTGACGAAGACCCTTACTTGCATCAAGTCTATTCAACGAAAACATTTGTTCTTTACAAAGTTTACGAAGATTTCGCCATTGGCTAGCCACCGGCAACCAGGCCATAGACTTCTTGTAATGATCATGTGCTGCTGCTGCTGCTGGAATTGCTCGAGAAGAAAAGACTTGATCATGCTCTTGAAGTACTTGTTTGGCAATTCCCGGGGATGAGATGACGATTGAATTTCTGCTCCCTAGCTTTAGATACATAAGAGGACCATAAATTTTGGAAAGTTCGGTTAGTGATTGATGGGGGTTTTTGCCAAGTTGAAGAATGTTACCGATAATTGGAAAAGGGTAAGGCCCCGGTGGTAACTTGCTGGTTATCCGGCGCCTTAGATTTGATGTCAAGACATGCCACACTAGAAAAGATAATACTACAAGAACAAGTGTTAGGAACTCCATTGACTTTTTCTTTTGCTTCACTATGTTTGGAACTAAAAGATAAGGCTACAGATTTGTCCGTACCAAAAGATAAAACTACGGTTTCTAATGCAATTGATTTTTTATATTGATCCGCACCAATCATTTTGTGTTCTCTCTGCAAGTGGATTTAATTTTCATCCACAGGTTTGTCTATCCACAGACACTAATTTTATCTTATTTGCTACTGATTTGTACACAAGTTACGGAGTGCCATCAGCAAAAATACTGGAACCCGGATTAAAAAATTGGATAACCCATTCAAGACACTGCATTTTTCCCATTCTTCTTATTGGGAAGTTAAAAATAAGCATAAAGTTCAAAATTCTCCGACTGGGCAACCTTCCGAACGGCTGCTGAATCCACGAGTAGGCAAGAGATAACCCGTTGAAAGTTTTAGTAGCAAGAAGAAAAGAAAAGGTCAAAAAACTATTCCAACAAAAATAGCAATGAGCGAAATGAATGCACTTGAACCGTGAAAAAAATATTGTGAGAATGTCGCGTTGGCCGGTTCACTTTGGAGGTCAACTATCCTTGTCCTAGATAGAGAAAATCACTTTATATTCAATTTGTAGATTTTTATTAAAATGAAGAGAATTGCAGTTTTATCGGTTTCTATTTCCAACATCCATTTCACAGTTCTCTATATACCATTAAATGACTTTGTCACTGGATCTGCATTTAAGGGAAAGTAATTGTGTGAAAAAAAATTAATAATAAAAAATGGAGGATGGTTGAACATTTGGAATAAACGTAAATAATGTAAGGAAATGTCAGCAGTGTTAATGAAGAGGTAATCGCTACGGGAAAATGGTATCTGGTGATAGATGTTATTATGGTGGACAAATGTGAATTTCTTATAACACGTTATAATGTGCTGAAAATCATGGAAAGATCCATCGAACAAATATAATTTCACAAAATTCCTGAGCTTTTTAAATTAATACGATATCAATCAATGTTGCCGCAAATAGTTATGAATTTCTCTCCCCAATTCAAATACAAGCACGAAGAACTAGTTCGAAAACCAATATCCCAGACACAAATCAATCTTCAAACATAACTATTTACTTATAGTTTTTTGTCATCTAGTAGTTTATAGTACACATGACCAGTTAAAGAGGCTGTATTCTATGGGTTAACAAAATTCTGTGAACTAATTATTTGAGTCTAGAGTCTCACGAAATACAATTAATAAAAATGAACTTCTGAGATTGAGATTGCCATGACAAACCTCTTATACCAAAACATCTATCCTTGCACAAGAACTGAAAACCCTTGGTATTACTTGTGTACAAGTTATTCTTCTTCAGGTTGCTGAAATTCGAGATCTAATTTCCTCTTCAGATGTGACCTATCAGCACTGCAAAAGAGAAAAGGTTCGGGATATTAATAATCAAACGACAATAAATATATTTATGCATATGATATCCGAGTATAACTATTAATATCATTTAAATAACAGTGTTTTGTACAAAACAATCTGGCCCTAAGTCTTCTCCAGTAAAACTCATCCCTTCGCCAGAATCCCCACCACCAGCACCAAAAAACAAAAAAACCCCACACACAAAAAAGAAAAGAATAAGAGACTGATATCACCGTATTTATCTACCACTAAAGCAATTCCTTAAAAAAAGCCTATAAGCAACATTTACAACCAAAAAGACCACATCAATGTCAAAACCTTATTCTACCATCATGCCAAACAAAGGAAAAGATATAATCGACCCGCTCAAACACTAAACAATTTAGCATCAACGTTCAGCCTCAAGTTGATGTTCAAGAATTCGAGTGCCTCACATATACCAGTTCATCATCCTCACAAAGAAGTAAATATTAGTATGAAATAGTCCTGTGAACCAATCACAAATATCATTATTTAGTAAACATTTAATGAATGAATTGGCACTCAGAGATAATTAAGTACCAAAAAATTCCCATGGCGACATCTCTCAGTAAAGAGTCAAGAATTCTATCTTCTAACTATAGAGAAGCTTGTACTCCAAAAGCGCAGAGTTATGAACAATGATTTATTGCACTCCAAATCACTTCAATAGTCAATTAGTGACTACATTGAATTATATTTCCAAATGAAAGTGTCTCTATTCTATGGACAAGATAATTCTTTTTTACCTAATAGTGAGGCAGACAACGGTATAACATTACTGAATAAAGTGCCCAACTCTATTTCCGTGAAGGACTGAAATTTAGGTTATGAAAAACAATTTAAGTGCATTATTCATAAAACATAATTATAGAACCTTGTGATGTTTTCTCATTAAACAATATGGTATATAAAGTCAAGAAACAATTTTTTTCGTTTATCAGAATAATGTCCAAGTACTCACCTTTCTTTTAGGGCACTAATTCTAACATGTTTATCTGAAAAAAAACATGAATCACAAAAGACATCTTTCATGCAAAACATTAATTCTACTAAAAGAAAAGTTTCCTCATAAATGTGTCGATGCTAAGTATGTAATATACCCTTCTTGCATGATTGTGCAGTCATAAATATGACAGCATGCTCAGTATTGGCACATCTATGAGAAAATCCGTGAAACACACATCTGCAGTAACTAAAGTTGTAGTTCAATTTGTTTCATGGAAATTGATTTTAGAATTTGACGTATACTAAAGATATGACTAACTGAGGAATATGTTGGCTAAGTTCATGTAGAGTAGGGGTGAACACGGTTCGGCGGTGTTTTCTGCCTATTTTTATACAAAACCATTTAAAAAGGTTCGGAAAAATTCCTAACCAAACCCAGCCATTTCATTTTCCAAACCAAACCATTTTCTACAGTTTGGTTTGGTTTTAAACCATGGTTTTGCTTTTAAACCATGGTTTAGTTATTGACATAATAGTAACACATTTAAAACAAGTTAAAATACAAGCTTATATGTGGACTTTTAAAACATAAATATTAGATTACATCAATATTTGTCTCAAACGTATTAATCTTGCAAAGGGTTTAATTAGAAGGAAGCTAATTAATTTTACATCAATATTTGTCTCAACGACCCTCCGTCATGTTGAATGTCCGGCTAAAAATAAGAGAAAAATATATTTTGAAAATAATAAAAATCAAACGAGGGTTTAATTAGAAGGAAGCTAATATGAATGTATCATAATTTTTCTTCTATGATTGATAAAAATGCGAGAAATGAAATGAGTTGAGCAAATAACTTATAATAACGTTCAGTAAACAATGTGTAACTTTTTAAAGATCAGTGAGCTGGTGGTGATTATAGCAAAGTTCAGTCACCATTGACTAAATTCTCTCTCACGCTAGTCCTCAGAGGAGAATTCCAGAAGGCCAAACTTTTGGGCCAACAAAGGCTTGCTGGACTTGACTTAGGCCTTTCAACCTTGGGCCTAGTGAGTAACTATCCTACTAATTAATGGGAAAAATTCACAATTCAGGTGTATGGTTTACACCAATTCAAAAGGCAGGTATATAGTTTAAAAATTCAAAATTCAGGTATTTGGTAATTAATTAAAAATATTCATTAATTAAATATAACTAGGTCACAATTATACAATTAATGATCACAATTTTATTCATAAGTCACAAATTTTCAAATTAATTGGTTACAATTTATTCTTCGGTCAATATTTCAAAATTAATTGATCACATATTATTTAATGGTCACAGATCAAAAAAATTGTAGGTTACATGGTCACATATTCTTTCACGATCACAGATTATATAATTTTTAGGCCACAGATAACAAAATGATTGATTACGATTAACCAACACCTCGCTTTCACCTCCAATCCTGATCCACCACCTTGACCGCTCACCACCACGCCCAAACCAACCACTGCGCCCAAGCCAACCACCACCTCTATCAACAAAAATCATCGCCACTACCACTGCCACTGCCACTGCCATCGTCAATGAACCCCGTCAGATCTACCACCACCACACCACTGCCACCAGGCCCCCCTCATCCCGACACCACCACCACCACCGCCACACAATAGCCATTTGCGACCACCACCTTACCACAACCAATAGTGTCAAATCCACCACTTCACCACCGCCAAAATCCACCACTAACATCTCCAAATCCACCTACACCATTGACAACAAAAAACCCTTAAAAACCTCCTCCACCACCATCCCTAAAAACCGCATATCCACAATAAAAAAACCTCAAAAACCACCTTTACAGGTCAAAAAAAAAACCCTGAAAAACCACCTCCACCACCATCCCTCAAAACCGCATGAAAGTTATATACACTAACTTCCCTTTGTTATTATTATCAACACACACTACAAATACACACACAAAAATTATGTCCATCTATCACCATAGAATTGCTAAGTAGAAGAAGAAGTTGTTGATCATCGACTGGAAAACGAGCTATTTGAAGCACGAGAACTGATGGAAGTTGGCCGGAAAATTGGGGCCTTGCTCGGTGAGGAGCGCGGCCTGAATCTCAAAGAAACTGAACTGTGCCTTGGCCTCCCCGGCGGAGGTTGTGGTGGAAGTGAAAGTGACTCGATTAGAATTACTGGGAAGAGAGGATTTTCAAAGACTATTGATCTGAAACTCAACCTTCAGTCCAATGAATCAGCTTTAGACGCAACTCGCCGCAATTCGAGCTCCTTCTGAC
>CAIGRT010087363.1:0-10364 GCA_903798405.1 Fraxinus platypoda
TTTCCAGCCTTTTTTTTTTTGGACAATGAAAACAAATTCTATGGACAATTATAAAAAAAAAAAATTCCCTTTAATGGACAATTCCATGAAAAACAAAGTCAAACGAACACCAAAAGATCCAAAATTTCAACATTTTCTAGGTGAAAAATTATGTCAATCAAACACAATTAATTACAATTTCCAGTAAAACAAATTCTAGGCAATTCAACTCCCTGTAATTCATTTTCTTTCCACTCAAATTCCATCTTTACAATCAAACGGACCCTTAGGGTTTAGAGGTGAAATTAGGGGTGGAGGGGTATGGGTGGGTATGTAAAATAATTTAATTTTATAATATTATTATTAATTATTTAAATTATTATCTGATTTTTGAATAAAATTTATAGATCTTATTTTTGAATTGTGAAGTTGAAAACTATGGACGGATGTAATTTCCAAAAAAAGTAAAACGAAGAAAGATTGATGGGCAATGGCCAGTTATTCAAACTGGGTCCCTAGTTTAAAGATGCTTAAAGCAGCCTCTTAACACTCTTATTTTAGCCCAAGTCATGGCCCACATCTTAACCCAATTAATAGCACATGTGAGCTTTAAACCAATTGGGCCATAGTAAGTGACGACGTCCCTTAAATATACGATAGAAACCTTTCCTATTTCCTTAAATTTTCTACACTTTTTCTAGTTTCAACCGTGTCATCTACACTTTAATTTCACATTAATAAAAATAAATTTCAGCACTAAATTTACTAAAAATATCTTCTTGCAAACGGAGGACAAGTTTGACTTCTAAACCAGAAAAAATCGTTAACGAGCTCCTCCAATTATGCGATCAAAGTTGTCTAATTGCAATTTATCAAACCTCGTTGTTGTCGTTGTTGTTTTTTTTTTTAAACGGCACTTTCGGATCTCAAGGTCCAAGAATGACTTGCTAAATATTGCCCGTGGCCCAATTTTAATCAATTCTGTAAGATATAGGCTACTTGTTCAAGTATAAACTGAATTTTAAACTTATTCAATCTTCGATCTTAATGCATTAAAGTTGACAGATTTCTTGAATTAACGAGGACTCTCAGTGAAGACTATAAAATTGTATATATATAAATAGAAGATGGCCTGTCCCACTACAAGACTTCCCCAGATAGAAGTCAATCAAATTATTTAATAAAAGTTGACTTCTCAGTTAGCAACTTTCCTTGATGCACCCTACTAATCCAACTTCAAGCTTCAAAAAATATATGATTGAATTTTTAAGTTTTTCCACGAGTGACGTGCAATTTGGAAACCATCATTTTTCACTTTGATTATGTAGTTACGCAACTGAGCTTGGGATATCTCCAAGTCTTTACCTCGACACAATTTGACATCAAAGTGTTTATGAACTATTTATAAACAGTCAAATCATATTTCGTGAGATTTACAATACTTATCCACCGCTCGTTTTTGTTTTTATCTATTTGAAAACGAAACCGTTTATAAAAACTTCCCAAAACAAGTTAACGAAGACTCCATGCTGCAAATAGATACAATCACAAGATTTGAATGATAAATAGTATTTTTGAGAGGGATGTTATTATCTATAAGCATCCCTCTTTTTTCTCTTAAAAAAAGGATTTGGACCCTCAAGAGTTCAATTGCAAATAGAACTCTTATCAAAGACGGATTGTAAGACTATGAATAAGTAATGCCGTGTTGGAAAATGGAAAGAGTTGGAATAGGAAATTGTTTCAATTTTCAAAGGAAGATACGTTTAGCCGCTATTTGGTGCCCATGATTTTTAAACTCTTTTTTTCAAAAGGGTCATTTTCAATCACACATTCTCCTAGAAATACTATTCAAAATTATTATTTTTTTAATTTTATTTTTAAATAATGGGCACCAAACAGGGACTTAATATATAGTTAGATAATTTATACACTTTTGATCAAAGAGTCGTATCTTGAGTTGTGCTCTTTCATTTTATAACCTTTTATGTAGGGCTGAACATGATCTGGTTCGGTTCGGTTCTCCAAACCAAAATTTTCGAATATTTAGTAAGTGGACCCGTTGGGTTCAAATTTAATCATGGAATCGTTCGGTTCCATTCGATTCGGTTCGGTTCGGTTCGATTCCTTAGTTCCGTACAATAATTAATTTTTTTATATTTACAACAACGCTACATTAATTCGACTATGACATGTTCAATATTAACTCTTAAAAAATAACATAGTCCAATCTGATGATATCTTTTGCGCATCTATTTGTTGAGTTCTTCATAAATCTGATCGTTAAAATCACAAGAAGAGGAAGATAGTCAGTTCATAATACTAAAACGGTAGAAACGACACTACGATAGAATAAAAGATTTGGGTAAAACTTAGGTCAATTTGATTAAGTTTGGCCGACTAAAAATCAGAAATAATAAAATCATATATTATGTTTGAACTAAATTAATTAGTTAACAAATTCATTTAGAAAAAAAATAAAATAATTTGACTTATTTAAAATTAAAAATTAAAAAAATTATAGAGATTCAGTTCTTATTCGGTTCTGGTCTAGAATCGAGAACCGAACCAAACTCGTCGGTTCTCGATTCAAATACCCATTCGGGTATTTAACTTAAGAAGAACCGCTTGGTTCGATTCGTTTCGGTTCGGTTCGGGAGTTTTGTCCATAGCAATGCTTATATTTCTTGAAAAGTTACGACCCTTTGAAAGCCGTGACCTTTTGGGCGAATTGACAACGGCCAACAGCCATATAAAGGGCTTTCATCTTTACAAATGCTATCAAATTTTCGATTTTTTTACTCTATTGCATTCTTGAAATTTCTCTACTAAAATTCTGTCTTTTACTTTTGATTTACAAATCAGAAAATTGAATTTGTTGTTCAAGTCCTTTGGAAGAGGCACTTGCTCGAAGACCTTCTACACTATGGAACTGAAATTGTCTTCAAGAGAGATCATGAATTTGATCCACTCGAATTTTTTCAAGATTACGGCTTATTAATTCAATTGCTATGCTTTCTTGTTGCATGATTATACACTGCAATAATAAACTGATACTCCATGAACTACATGTCCAAGTACGAAATGACTTTTCTTTTTTTCTTATCGTTTAAGCTTCCTAATAAATATCGAACTGAAATATACCTCTATCTCCCCTACTACATGGCCAAGTTGATCTAACTTTCGTGTTTTTCTCGTATTTTTCTACAACACAACAAGTTCACACATGTTTTGCTTGATTATTAAACCAACTTATGTTAGGCACCTATTCTACATGGGTCAAATACTACCTCTAAATTTAGTATATGAGCTTAGGAGAGGTCAACTTGTTTTTAGCAAAGTGATGATATATATTCAAGTTTTAGGCCCCCAAAAACCCCAATATTCTACATAAATTCCTAAAATGAATGGGTAAAATATAACTTTCACATTGCTGGTTTAGATATACATTGAATTCACTTTGTTTTTGATATATTCCTCCTCCAAATAATAATTCCCCCATCATTTTCTTACGTATCAAACAAGCCACTTGTCAAATAAAAATTTGATAGGCATATTAAACAAAATGAAACTACCCCAGCACAAACCTCTATCAATCACTTGTTGTATACATAAACCCAATACGCAATCATGTTTTCCCTTTATATATGATGATGTTTTCTAAGGCAACAACTTTATATTAAAGGCACTTCTGATGGAGGCTCAACGGGAATAGCCAGCCTAATTCAAGGACATCTATATATAAAGCCTCTACCATTTCTGTGTTAGTAGGTTTCAGTCGTCTGATCTCTCGTCGTTCTATCAGAACTTTTACACGCGAAGAAAACCCAAAAGGGATTTCGACATTAAGCATTTGATGGCATCATATGAAGACACAAAAGATGAGAGTCACAGAAGATTTCAGAGGATTGTGAGGATATGGCTAGTTTGCTTCGGATCATTTTCAATAAGCATGGTGGGTGGGCTAATATTGGCTTGGTGGGAGTTTTATTATCATCCTACAAATAAACAGCAGTGGATGGTGCCTGTAGGTCTCATTCTGTTTGCTACACCACTCACTGTTTGGTTATCAGTCTTTATATCAGATTTCTGTAACTCCTGTCACAACTCCCCGGATAGTTCACTGGAAAAGTCATTTCAAGACCCCGAGAGATGATCAAGCGACTCAGCTGCCATTCCGAACAAGCTGTTCGTTCGTATGATTTCCAGTAGGCTCCTCACCGGGAGCAGTGGTACTACCAATCACTGCATGTGCATCACCTCAAAAGTCAAAACTTTCTACTTTCTTGTGGGTCCAAAATACATGTAATTGATACCAATATGAGTATTATATGTCAACTTGAATAACTTTAAGCATGATTTCAAATGAATGACTAGCAGGTCTATAATATTGAAAAGAGGAAAGCAATGATGTTAGGGAGAAGATATGCAAGGCCACAATGTCACCTTCCCCAGTAAGCATGCATTTTAGTGTTTGTAATCTACTCAAATAGAACTCTAATATAATAAATATACGGGTGCCTTCAATCAATGAATCATTCATTTGATACGGTTTCTGTTTTACGCAAAGAGATGAAAGGCTGCTATCACAAGATGCAGACAGCTCAGGGAGGAGTGGGGTTCATGGAGAAAAGATCGAGTTCATCCGATATCAAAATCTGCACCATTTACAGTTGTATAAATGATTTGTAAGCTACCTTTAAGTAAAGGGAAAATTGGGTCTATCATGTTTGTATTCCAGAACAACAACAATCAAAAAAATAGCATGCGTAGAATTTATGGGATCAATTGTAGCTAGTTTGAAAACAGAAAAACCAACCGTTCTGTAATGGAAAAGAGAACATGCAGGTCCAAAAGTTGGAAACTGCACCGATAGGCAGTAGATTATATGGCAATATGATATATGTCCAACATTTCTCAGTTCACAACAAGATGTATGCTTGTGCAAAAATGTGTTTCTTGTAAATGTTTCAACTTTATCCATGCTACAAGGACAATTTACCAAAAACCAAGATCTTATCAATTTTAAATTGTACACAACAAATTAGAAAACACACCTTACGAAAGTTAATGATACATATCTCACTGAAGAAAATAAAAGATATACTTCGGAAGGTGACCAATATTCGTCATGCTTCAATAACTGATCGTGTAGGAAAATCTAGGCCATTTAGTGCAGGTATTTTCTCCAAATCTTACTTTGCAAATAGTGAGAAGAACTAAAATAACTTTCTGGCGCCGAAAACCTAAATAAAGAAAAAGGATAAATCAGAAGTGCAGAAAATCTATTATCCAATTGACAACAACATCAGCTCAAATTCAGGTATTGAGATATCAAGGAATTGAAACGCATAGTATTTTTCAGAAGTGCTTTTGCAACATACCATGCAATATCGGAGACAGAAAAGGTAACTAAAATACATGAAGAACGACTTTATTTGTTTGATAATACTAAACTCAACGTTGGAAATTAAAGCTCACTTTTCTCCATTTGAAAACCATGATAAGCTTAAACTGGGCTGTGTCATGGTTAGGGCACAAATACAAGGTAACAGTTAGTCGCATTCAAGTAGTACTTTGATACTTATGAGGGAATTAGCCACGTACTTAGGATAGTAATCCTATTAATATATTTCCTTTCTCCAATACCTTCAATTTAATGACATTAGAAAGCTTCAATATATTCTTACCAATCTTCTCTGATGTCATTAAAATGATTTCCCCTTCTTTTATCATCTTTTTGATAAGAACACACTTTTCTAAGTTTGATATAAGAATCAAAAGAGAGATTGAATATGTTTGACCTGCTCAAAGTTCATTTTCCATCCCAAGTTGTATTTCCACCGCACGGCTCTTTTTTCTCGTTAACCTGAATAGCAGACAAACAAAGACCATCCATCAAGAACAGTAGTGCAACTCAGAGTTCTGCATGCTAGATTTAAGATTCTATGCATGGAAGATTGTTCTACTTTGAACATCTAATGCAATATAAACCATGCTAGTTTAATATGGATTTACCTCAACCAAAGTGGTATTGCTCACTAGAAGAGATGCATGCATAATTACGAAACAAAGAAGACTCAGTGCAAAAGCTAAATTCAGAACTGCATAAAGGTACAGAATCTGTAAGAAACACAAAAGTGAGGAGAATGTAGATACAGCATATGGATATGATGATCGTTTATGTAGGAGGAGCAAGAGAGTGACAGCAAGTCGTCCAGGTGAAGTAGAATGACAACTGGCATGCTTAAAAAAATCTATGAAATTGGGTAGCAGCACAAGAGTATCCATTGTTGTCTCCAGAAAAGAACAAAACTAAAAAAACATTTCAAGAGTCCATTCACACATCTAGAAAAGAAACCGAAAGAAGTTATCATGGTGATGTGAAGTTTTACTAAGGCAACCTTCACAAAACAACCGACATAATGACTAATGCCACTAAAGCAAAGTGAATTTTATAAACTGTGAAATGGCTGATTGGGCTCAGTTTGATATAATTTGAAAATGTCATATAAATATGTGGAGTAGCAGATAGAGTTTAAAGGTATTTTCTCAGGTATTAAAGTATATGGAAATCATGGTTAAAAACTTAAAATATCTCCAGATTGTGTGAAGCATAACAGTAAGCAAACTTCGATGCATATTTGGAAAAAAAAGAGAAACTTTAATTCATATTCAATTTAGATGTGCAAGGTTCACTAGGACTATCTAACATTGTAAATTCTGAAAAGCAATTGACTATCGGTGGGAATTGAAACCAAAGCACCTCATCTTTTAATAAAGTTCTAAGCAATGTGTTTCCTTTTATTGAACTCACATTATGAAGAGCAAGTTGTCATAACAATGAAATTCAACTAACCATTCCTACAGTTCTAAAGACTTGCTATGAAGCCCATGTCAGGTATGTGAAAGTGTAAAATATCTAAAGATCAGAGCCAAAAATAGGCGAAATTCCAGTTTTTCCTCTATGTGGAAGAGAAATTAATCTGATAGAACCCAAGTTAATGCAAGAACTAAATGAAAAAGTGTATGTAAACAGATGAACAAATTAATTCTTGTATGCCTTTGCTGAATAAATTGATGGAAGATAAAAGAAATAATAAGGTGTTAGACATTGGAGAGGCCCAATTGTCTCCTCAATTTTACACGCAAAAACTAAATGCCCCATTCTAACCCCACCCCACCCCACCCCACCCCACCCACCCCACCCCCCCACTATTTTTACTTGGCGCATCCATTTTATTCCAGAAGTTTCACAATTAACATACAGTATGCATAGAGCAAGCATCCCCAAAAACATCCTCAGCAGAAGTCTCGTATTTATGTACAACAAGACTATAGATTGCTGGGAAATAAAACTGTTCTCACCACAAAAAGGAGAAAGAACTTGTAGTTGTGAGCCCCAGCACAATTCACAACCCATACGCCGTGGTGATCCATTTGAAAACACTTTGTTGGCCTGCAAAAAAGAAACATGCTTATAGTTTTAGCAGATAATCATCATCTTGAAGATGCAGGACAAACAGAGTGCTTGATAATGCTCCAAAAATTTGACAATTTTCACTGGAACATAATTAAAATTCACGTCATGATAAGTTAAAACAAATAATTTTTTGTCCATCAAAATTTAAGCTTCAATTTAACTGCTGGCAAGCGATCAAGATAATACATGCACAAACTTAATAAGTAGAAAATCTAAGGCTGACACCCTTTCAGCCCTCACTCCTTATCCAGCAAGACAGAGACACATAAGATAGAGGTGGGAGCAGAGTAGAAGGGTAACTCAAATTATAAATATGTATATTACAATATTGTCAACAACTCAACTGAGATTTATCTCGTGCTTAGTTGGGGTCAACTAGATGTCTAGATTGATCTCATTTATCCACTCTGCTAATTAATGCCAACTATAACCATGAACAGCATATTGGGGATCACAATTATCAGTGTTTGGCAATTAAGATCAACAAAGAAGATAATTAGCAACCAGAAAGGAAAATTGTAGAATATGTGACCCAAATTCCGACGCTAGTTCGTGTTTCGGTTGAAAAAGGAGTTAAAGAGGATCAAAGTTGGCGATTGGACGTTTGGAACAGCAACTGGATGCTCGGGCCCCCGTTTAGCGCCAACAAACGGATTTTGGAACAGAAACTCAGTGCATGAGCGCCATTGGCAGCGCCGGGCTATCGTTCACTTGGCGCCGGCCGCACTCCTGGCGCGAGGCTACCGCTCGAGCAGCAGCCTTATTTGGAGAAGTTTTGTTTTCATTTTTCTAGCTCATTTTTTATTCTTTTTCCATCTAAAACATATTCTTTTGGGTCCCACGAATTTTATGGTTTTCATATGACTTTGTATGAGTTTTAGAGAGTTAGACAATATTGTAGACACAATATTTTTTTGTATCTTTCTCCATATTAATAAATTCTCCATTCCTCGGCCTATTGTTATTGCGTTTTTCTAGTGTTGGGATTGCTATTTCATATTATGCTATATAATCTCATCCCTAATTTCCTAACAAGTGGTATCAGAGCTTAAGGTTTGATTTGTTCGATATTTTTTGTTCTTGTGATGACAACCATGAAATATGATATCTCGTTTTTGGATTACAGCACTAGATTTTGTTGTGGCAAGTGAAGATGCAAGCAGTGCTCGCTTAGATGGATTTGGATGACACTTTGTTGGGATTTGACAAGATGACCCTAAATCGGTCGATAAAGGAAAAACAATGTAAGGATCGAAATGCCCTATTATAGATTCATCTTCATCTTTCGAATCATATTCTTCAGGACGTTTTGAATGAGAAAAATGCAACTACATTATGGTTGAAGTTTGAGAAATTATGTATAATGAAGAGTCTAACTAACAAATTTCATTTGAAGCAACGTTTGTATTCTCATCGTATGACAGAAGGTACATTCTTAGAAAATCACGTTGCTGTCTTTAAAGAAATTGTCGCTGATTTGGAAACCTTGGAAGTTAAGTATAATGAAGAGGATTTGGGTTTGATTTTATTGTGTTCGTTGCCTGCTTCATATATGTCGTTTAGAGAGATGATATTATATAGTCGTGATACTCTCACTGTTGAAGAAGTGTATGATGCTTTATTTTCAAATGAGAAGATGAAGCATTTGTTGGATCTGAGGCTCAAGAGAAGGCCTTGTTGTTCATGGTGGTTATAAGAGGGTCGGTTCGAAATCTAACTTCAGTAATAAAATTTGTAACTAATGTAAGAAGAAGGGACACATAAAGAAGGATTTCTATAAGTTATAGAATAGAGAAAAAATGGCTACAAATCAAAAGGAAAAGCAATCAGAAATTTCAGGTAAAGCTGATGTTGTAGAAAATTGCTACAGTGATGGAGAACATTTGGTAATTTTTTGCGGCGACTTCAAACTTGAACATGATTGAATTCTTGATACAACTTGAACTTTTCATTTGTGTCCCAATCGGGATTTATTTTCTACATATGAAACAGTTTCAAAAGGTGTTATAGTAATGTAACAATGAACTTTGTAAAATAGCAGATATTGAAAAGATCGAAATTAAGATACTTGATGGGACAATTAGGACACTTGATGAAGTGAGGCGTAAAAATCCGAATGAATGGAGATGATTAGGGATTGATTTTAGAATAATTTATGTACCATATTTAATTGTTTCCATAGTTAAGTAGAATAATTTATTTTTTCCTAATTTAGGGGATTGTTTTTCATCTATATTTCAATTCGGTTGTATATAAATACATGTACACAATGTACACATGGATGAATAAAATACAATTCACACAGAAATCATGTGTTTCATTGTCTTCTACATGGTATCAGAGCCAGGCTCCGATTATCCTACCGATCAATGACAAAAATTCCTACTAACAGTAAGAAATTTACAACATTTGAATCACTTCAAAGTGAGGCAGAGGTCATCTCATCTATGGGCTCCAATAACATCGAAAACACTTCCTTTCAACTCACTGTCGAAAATTTGATCGGAAAAACTGCCAAGAATGGGCCCAATCCATCAAATTGATAATCGAAGGTAAAGGAAAATTGGGTTACCTCACCAGCGACACTAAGAAACCAACAGAGGCGACGCTTCTTCAAAAATTGAAGTCTGAAAATTCTATGATAACCGTCTGGGTCGTTAATTCTATGATACCGTCAATAGGTAAAACTTACATATTCTTGTCGATAGTGAAAGAAGTCTGGGACGCAGTAAATAGGGCTAGGCGCGGGTCGGTTCGGTTCGGTTTGGTTTGGTTTTTTTCTGCTCCAGAAATTTTAGGGTATTTAGTAAATGGAACCGTCGGTTCCAAATATAATTCTGGAACCGTTCGGGTTCGGTTCGGTTCTGTTCGGTTCCGTTCGGTTCGTACTATAATTAAATTT
>CAIGRT010087387.1:0-13360 GCA_903798405.1 Fraxinus platypoda
CCATAATTATATTTGGACCCGACGGGTCCAATTATTAAATACCCGAGAGTTTTGGGTCGATTCGGTTCTCTTCAGAATCGAACCGAACCGACCCACGGACAGCCCTACTCAAATTTTTATAGGTCAACACAATTTGAAGTTGTGTGAAATTTTTTGCCTCTGTCATGGAATTAGAAATGGATAATAAGGGCATTCTGGTCTAAATTTTTGTAATAAGGACATTGAATAAATTTTAACATTTTGACAAATGATAATGTGAAAGTGAACATTTCACACGTAATTTCCTCTTAATATATGTCTTGTCTGTCTCTGTTTGTATCCGCAAATCGAGGAGTGTTCATTGCATTACTTGTGAATTGACCTAAAAAGTTGGCGTCCATTTAGACTTGACTTGTCGCACCTACTAGAAGCTGACCCAAAATTAATTTATGGGTTAAGTTCGAGTATAGTTGGAAATGAATTCTCTATGGATAAGTTTTCTTTGGCGCACATTTTTCATGGATTTTTTTCATTTTTCAATTTTTTTAGTGTTTGATAGGTAAATTTTTCATTTTTCATTTTTCAACTTTTGTAGTGTTTGATAGGCAAAATTTTTCCGGGAAAATTTTTTCCAACTTTCCAAATTTTCCATCTTTTTGAGGAAAATAAATTCTTGATGTTTTGATAGGTAAATGTTTTCCATTTTTTTTTTTTTTTTGGCAATTGGAAAAAATTCTTGATACTATGGGAATTTTTTTTTTTTTTTTTACTTTTATTGAAATTTCCATGCAAAACAAAGTTAAACGAATGATATTCGGTTTGGTTTTTTTTTTTTCAATTTTTTTTTTTTTGGCAATTGGAACAACTTCTAGACCCAATGGTAGAAAATATTATCACTTTAATGGACAATTTTCATAAAAACGAAGTCAAACGGACACCAAACTTTCAACATTTTCCATGAAAAAATATACCAATCAAACACGATTAGCTATGTTTGGTAAACATTAAAATTTTCATTCTCATTCTTCTATTTATTTTCAACCACATATTATTCAATAAAATAATATTACACACAACCCAAAAACTTTTCTTTAATTTTTAACTTCACATTCTCCATCAATCTACTATTCCAAAATGCATCATACACAAAAAATGGGGCTCAAACATAAAATAATATCTACCAAACACACACTTAATTACAATTCCCAATAAAATAATTTATAGGCAAATCAATTTCCTGTAAAACATTTTCTTTCCACTCATTTTCCACATTTGCAATCAAACGGATCCTTAGAGTTTAACTTATGTGCTCTAATAATTAGAAGTTGTAAATTTTAAGTGTGATAAATTTGTTTTTTGAATTCTACTTTTATCTTCTCTCATTATTTAAAATAAAATTTTACTTTTACTTTTAATTAATTTAATTAAAATCTATTGTGTCTTAGAGATTTCAAAAATAAATTGAGAAGCCAAACTATTGCAAATCTAATGCATAGTAAATGTTATAATCTAGAGAGAAAAAAATTAAAAACTAGAAAAACTAATAAATTTGTTTGTATTATAATAAAAATCAAAATCTCATATTTATAGCGAATGATTAGATATACAATGATAATAATTTTTAGGGTTGTAGGGCTACAATTATCATTCACAACACTCCCTTGAATGACACATTACAAAATATATGCCCCGTTAAAATCTTAACAAGAAAATCCAGTGGAACAAAATTTGTTCGAAAGAAAATAGTATAGTTGCTCTCCCTAATTCAATTCTTATATCAATTCATCATTGTCTTGTATATCAGTATCTTCAATATTGATGTCTTGCACATCAATGTCTCCAAGAAAATTCAGTGGGACAAAACTTGATAACTATAGTAACATGATAATTCAAAAAATAACTCTTGTTGGTCTCTTCGGGAGTCTTATATATATAAAAGTATTATTTTGAAGGGCAAATGTCTTGTATGTTATGAATATTCATTTACAAATAATATGTCTTATTAAAACCTTATTGAGAAAAATCTTAATAAAGGAAAATTAGTATATTTATTCTTTTAAGTACGCTACAAAGATTGTCTCATTAAAAACCTTACCAAGAAAATTCAATGGAACAAAATTTTGATCAAGGAAAAAAGAGTACAACGCATATTTACTCACCATCATGATAATACCACTTGAATTATGCTTCAAACATATTAAATCCTTCAAAAATAGTATTAAATTTATATAAGATAAATTGTCTATAATCACATTTATGATGTGTATATCAAATATCACGCATTATCACGCTAGCAAGATAGAGATTTGTGATTACATCCATCATGTGATAATTTATCTATTTATCCAATTCTTCGCGAAATTCATTATATAACGAGTCGTACATTTCATATTACTACTTCACTTTTTTTCATTTTCATTTCGCATAATTATACACCTTTAGGTGTCAAGACGGTAAATCTGAAAACTTCAGGTTTCTCTAGTAAATTTAATGTTACTATGATCACGTCCAAAAGCTCCAGATTTCTCTAGTAAGTTTAATTTTACTAGGATCACGTTCAAAAACTTTATGTTACTCTAGTAAATTCAATTTTAGTATGAACACGTCATTTTATTTGGCCAATCATTACTTTGAACAATATGTTTCAACGAATTTATTTTGATTTCTCACTATTCATAATATGATGCAGTACATCATGTACAAAAGTATTGTTGACGACCTTTTCTTTTCTTTTTTGATTCTATTTCTTTTTCCATAATAACACAACTTCCTGAAATATCTCAACTTTCAACATATCAGGTACCCAAATCTCTTCTGAAGTTTTATAATTTATTATGTCTAAATACTTATTGAGAGTATATGTCTCCTTAATAGAACCATATTAATTAATTGCTCCATTTTTGTTTGAAGATTTTATATTAGAATCGAATATTATTACACTTTAGGTGTGTCATAAATTTATCAAATATAATATTAACTAATTGTCCTTCAGGACATTAATTCGAGTTGGAGCATTTAAGACTGGTGTGAAATATTGTTAGTCTCTTTGTTTAGTAAATGTATCTAAATAAATTATCTTTCGAATTTGTGGTTCGAATTATCTTTTACGAGGATTTAGATAATAATGCATTTGTTCATTATTTTCAACTTTTTAATTCCCCCTAATGCCTAGAGAATTGTCCAATCAAAATTGACAATCAATAAATTGCGTTACTAAATATCACCCATTTGAGATAGGTTCAAACTGCATATTTTTTTCAGCATTCTTTACTTTTCATCTCAGTGCAATGTGGTGCATTAATTATACATATATTGCACTATCAAATAATTAAATGAAGAAATCGGGCTTTAACCATAAGCCAATTATAATATGGAGAATTTGATGTGACAGGATGCATAATAACATTCCCTAAACATAAATGAAAAGTACTTTGTTCTCAATTAAATTAATTGGAAGTGTTTAACATGCAATATTATTAAATTATTTATCGACATCTCAACTAATACTTATTAAAATGCTGAGATTTATGTCCAATAAAATTAACAAGACACATCTTGATTATATAATTTAAAAATTATGTTCATAATTTGAGTAGTAATTTCGTAAATCTCAAATTGCGAACACTATGCAATTATTTAGTATATATATCAAATCTATTAGGTACAAATAATAATTAAATAGTCAACGTGGAGGATGATGGAGGCCCCATTCATCATCCCGATTAATTTTCAGAAATATAGAAAATTCAATCCCTATTTTAACTAGTGATGATCAATTTTCGATAGAGAAACAAATAATGTATATGAATTTATTGGATTGAAGAATCTTCAGGTTTTTTGTTGAATGTCCCTTTGAATTTTTAATTTTGCATCATTATTGATCAAGTGATGGTCCACCTGGTCATGTCAAATAACAAAATTAAATTGAACTTCTAGTTCAATATAAGATATAATTCAATATTTAATTTCGAAAAATACGATTAAACATTATATAATCAATCAAGTAGACAGACTAATCAATGTCAATATGACATGAGTTATACGTTTTCCTTCAGAGATAAATACTAATTCAAAATAATATATTTTTTTAAAATATGTGCTATTTCGAGAGCACGTTGTATTTTACTATTACTTATTTAAGAGTAATATGTCAATATTCTTCTAGAATATTGAAAATTAGAATTCATGCTCTTCAAAAGCAATCAAATATTATTTTAATAAATTATACAAAGATTTACTCTTCAAGAGTAAAAATATAATTTACGTTAGATCGTATTTAATATTTGGGAGCAAGTAAAATCGAACCAGAATATTTGTCAATAATAGTCTGCTATTTCAGGAACACCAATCAATTATTATTTAGAAATGTTAACTCTATAGTAGTATGTTATTTAGCTTATATTAATATTTGTAGAGTTTTGTTTTTTCAAGAGCATTGATAAATTATTATTATTATAAAATATTTATCTGTACAAAGATATGCTCTTCAGGAGCAATAAACATAATATTCTTCTGAAATATTAAATATAATGTTGTGTTACTTTGAGAACAACAACAAAATATTCTTTGTGAATATTTATAGATCTTATGAAATTGCAAATGAGATTAATATTATTGTATTCAATAACTCAAATTTAAAATTATGTTCTACCGTGAAAAGAATTAACGAATACAATTTATAAGAAGTATATAAGATTTAATTAAAACCATATAATATTAATCCATCTAAAGACACGCACGGCAAAATCACAGTCATAATTGCATTGAATATTATCAAATAGAAAATAGATAATTAAGAGTAGTAAATAATTAGCATGTAATTACAATAAATAATTACGCATAATTACTATATATACAACAACTAGAATAGAAAGATGAATATGTAATGATATCACAACAATTAAGCAAGATATATGTGGAAAAAAATTAATGGAATCCGCATATGAAACAAAAGGATGAGAATAAGCATAAACAAATTGATTCCGGTATAACATGTAAATAAAAAAAAAAAGATTTTGCTAGTGGTACATAGGGGTGTACCTAATGGGTTACACCCCCTTCACATGGGGGCGTGACCCACTTAAATAAAGAATTTTTTTATTTAAGAGGGTCTCACCCCCATGTGAGGGGGCTGTAACCCATTAGGTACATCTTTTGATGTATCACTAGCATTATTCATAAAAAAAAGTTCTCGTCATCAAATTAATTTCGGTACACGTGATATATGATTATACTTATAAAAATTATTACATTTTAACTAATTCACTTTGATTTTGAGATAATAGTGCTGATAACGTGTTATAAACTAAAGAAGAAAGAAAGAAAACAAGAGAAATCAATAGAATTGTATGTATTATAATGAAAATTAAAGTCCTATATTTATAGAGAAGAATTATTGATGCAATGATAATAATTTCATAAAACTGTAGGGGTACAATTGTCATTTACTAATAAAAGATTTATCATTTTTAAAGTAAACATAAGCTATTCTTAACAAATTGGAAATAAAGTAATAATATTTACTAACTAAATATATAAAAAAATAAACACAAAAAATGAAATAAATAAAAAATAAAAATAAAAATAAATGGGGCGATAAATTGGGACAGGTCCCACCCCGATCCCTCCCCAAACCGCTTTAACTAGGTATAGGAATGTGGTAAGGTGACAAAAATACCCAACGAGACGGGTGGGAATGATCGACCCGTTCCGTACCTGCCCAGTTGACATCCCTACATTCAAGAAGCGATTTCAGCACCCAAATTCGGATAAAAGGAAATGATCATGTTGTAGATGGAGCTTATTTCTTAATTTGCTTGCTTAAATCCTTCCTGTATTTCTTTTTACTTGCACAATGTCAAATTTATCCTCTTTTTTTCTTAAAAAAACGTCTCATAGACCATGGTAGGTTGTTGCACTACTAAAACTTTTAGACAAAAAAGTTTAATCTTCCAAGAGAAGCTATTAAGGAACCATCTGTTACTCACTAGACATTTCGTGACAATTCTCTCCTTTCAGACAGTTCTAACAATCTCGATGCATCGAAATGCTTGGAATTGCAGATTTTCAAAACACATTACATCATTTTTCTTTTTAAATACTCTACAATTGAATTTCATGTATAACTAATTAATGATAATTAAGGTATTAATCCATTTTCTTGATGTTGAATTGTATTGAGCCTAATTTCCTCTAGACTTTATCGTGGGATTTTCTTTTGGGCTTCGTTTTCTTATGAACTGCTGAAATCAGAAGGTGAGATTCCATTGGGAGTCCACTGGGCTTGTCGATTTTCTCTTTGAAGAAAACATTTCCATTTCTAAACTGCATATAGCTCCGAATAGAACAAAATTATTTGAAATTTCTTATCTCGTTTCAATTAATTAATTACTCTATATAAAATCGTTCGCTTGACAACAAAAACATTTACGTGTCGTGAGAGCTGATAATTTACTGTCCAACAACACAACATTCGTGCAATTTGTTCAGTGCATGTTTGGCAACGTCAACAAAATTTTTCAACCACATATTTTATCAACTTTTT
Source organism: Fraxinus platypoda (assembly GCA_903798405.1). Classification (NCBI taxonomy): domain Eukaryota; kingdom Viridiplantae; phylum Streptophyta; class Magnoliopsida; order Lamiales; family Oleaceae; genus Fraxinus; species Fraxinus platypoda. The sequence continues at coordinate 6,524 of CAIGRT010087387.1, forward strand.
ATCAAAATTTAATTTTAATCCCCACCAAACATGCCTTTATCTTATTCCAGAAGTCGAAGTCAAAGAAATTGGATGGGAAACAAAAGTCTGAAGTATAGTGGAGTTTGATAGCAAACAAGGTAGCAAGAAGAGAAAAGCATGGGACTGAAATGTCCTCTCTCCTTCCAATGGTTATGGTACTGTCCTTTGTTGGGACCTTTTTCTTAACTGTATCCATGTGAGTGACATTCAAATTTAGGGTCCGTTTACACAGTCAGAAAGCAACTGCTTCTCGGTGTTAGGTTCCGATACCATTTGAACTGAACAAATCTTTAAATCTCAGTCCTTTGAAGTTTAAACTTCCAGTTCAAAAACGGTACCTACCAACAACTACTTACTTTTGCAGCAATTTATCCATAAATTTACCATCACTGAATAAAAATAACCGTTATTATTATTTAAAACGAGGTTGGTGGCGGGGCGCGGTATTTGCTAATAATTGAAAAAGTAAGACGGAAAATACAAAACTCTGAAGAGAATAGTATAGTCCGGTGTACTAATCCAAAATAATTATTTAAGTATCGTAGCATTCCCAAGAGACACTTTAAAAATGAAATGCCTTTTATTTTAAATAATCAACTCCTTAAAATTATGCTTAAAAGACTTTTCAAAACTAACATTTAAAATATTTCAATTTTTAATACTCCATGTATTAACTCAATTAAATAATGTATACAAAGAAAAATGAGGAAAATAATATAATAAAAAATAGAGAAAAATAACAAATATATATTTGTAGTAAAATCAAGTATTAAAAATAAAGAGGCTGTTGGGGTATTTATAAGTGTATTTTATACACTTATATGTGTTGTTAAACTAGAGCAATTATTGTTATTTTAAATGAATTGAGTCTTAATTTTGTATATATTTTGTTTGTTAGGTGCATCTCGATAAAAAATGATGGAATTGAACAAAATGAACAGAAAATTGGCTGTTAGAGTAGTAAAATTAAGTGTTAAAAATAATATAATAAAAGATAGAGAAAAATAACAAATACATAGTTGGAGTAGTAAAATTAAGTATAAAAAATAAGAGGTTGTTGAAGTGTTTAAAATTTTTTACTCTCTAAATTTATAAATGCTCTCTAAATTATAAAATATGTTTTTTTTTTTTTAAATGAGGACTCTCTTGAATATATTCTAAGAGATATTAATTATGTACATTATTACCTTTGTCAAGGTAAATTTAATCAAGATAAGTGTGGCACCATATCTCCAATCTATCATTTGTTGCGTCGTTCTCATATTCTATTAAAATTGTGACCCCCATATTTCCAACTGGTGAAAAATATTTATTTGAACTTGAATTGGCACGTATGCCAATTTTCACTTGAATAAAATATTGGCCTTTACTTCTCGAAAGTATATCCCTTATAATTTCATCTCCACGCACTATAATTTTGACTCTTTGAACGAAACATGATCGATCTAAATCTAACTAGGATTGTACAGCTCGTCAGACCGTGATTTAGCTCTATAGGTGCATGACCCACAAGCAAAGCCTAAGCCATATCGTGTTAGGCCAACAACTATCAAATACCTAGTTCAACCCAATTTTAATCTCCACAAGAACTAGTTACGAAACTAGAAATCAACTCATTTACCTTTGGTTTGTATATATTTCCATCACCATCCACTATAATTTCCAATAGAACGTACGTACCCTTTATAAAACGAACAGAACCATGATTTAGGTGGTCGGGTCCACGATGAGTCACACCGTGACAAGAAAGAAGTGTGAGTGAATTTGATGTGCAAGAGGACGAACAGCTTCTTTTCTGGAGTCTTACTGAATGCTATACTATTTGAGTAACAACTACTGAGATGAAATTATATTGATGCACCATAAAGAAGAGACAATTGTACCCTTTTGTTCATCATCCATGACACTATACAATAAATTTATATATTATATATATACATACAAGATTGTATATGTATATATCCGACAGTATATTTAATTTACCCCACTTGGCCTTTTAGAGTTGATATATATGTTGAGGCCAACCCTAGCACCATGAGAAGCCTGCACTGTTTTGAGTGGTCCATTCATGTTTCATCTGCATTGTGTCGACAAATTCTACCATTATTTCATATGGGAATTTAGGTAGGAGGTAATTTGTTATGGATAATCTCGTTCTCTCTTTCAACATTTAGTGACGTTCCCAGACTCGAACTTTAACCATCGAGAATTTATAACTACATTCTAGTACAACCGGAGTAAACAATAAAGAAACCTCTATGAAGTTGGTCTAAACTCCAGAGGTGATTAGTGTTAACACTTTCTTTTATTCGACCTTACGTCCCTCCAATGTATTTATGACCTAAATAATTTTATATATTTAAAAATATAATATTATCAGGGGCCATTTTCATTATATTTAATTATTCTACATAAAATGGCAGTTTTCAAACCAACCACTACTGAATTTATGGCTAGGTACCATTAGTCCCATGTGAATTTGTCCATAGAGTTGACTAACTATGCACAATCAAGAGCTCTTTATTAGAAATATTAATTACTAATAATGTTAAAGAAAAGAAGATTTGCATGTATAGGTCAAAACTCTTGATTACACATTATGATACATAATAATTAATAGTCCTAAGGTCCCTCTGTCATCATCACCCTCTAAATATTATTCCAGAACATCAAACTGGCCCTTGTCAATGTCCGACCGCCCCCACTTAATATTATGGGCGTGTTCGATAGAGATTAAAATTAAAAAAAACTAGCGTTATTGTTGACTTTTATTAGACGAGTGGGACCCAATAATGGCTATATTTTCAATTTAATTCGATTTTAAGCTTAGCCAAACATGCTTTATATACAATCTAATAATTAACCAAAATCCCTACTCGATTAATTAGTTAAAAATGATTTTTGACTCAAGAAGCCATGTGAACGAAAACCCTAAATTTGGATGGAAAGTTCAAAAATTATCGTATAATAATTTGGAGATGTATCATTTTACTTGGAAAGCGTAATATTTTGGCCTAAATTCTTCGACCCTTTATCCTCAATCTAATATTCTAGCGCCCCCTAATACTATAATCCACTAATACACGAAATAGAGATATTTTTTGTTTAAAAATCAAAATACACAAGTTTTTCCTAGTAGTGGGTTACTTCAAAGTCATAATGCATAGTGTTTGAACATGGGTTCGACATATTTTGTCTACTCCTTTTTTACAAGACCAACCTTAGGAGAAGCAAATACATCTATTTAGTGTGTAGTTTATGAGCAAGAAAAGTTTCTTACTTTGATGATAAAGTAGATTACTTTCAAAAAAGGTAAATAGTTTTATGTAAAATAAAGAGTTACATAGATCTTTGAGCTTACTTATAAGTAAATTTGAGTTATATATAACCTAATTAGCCAAACATGCGCACCCTATTTCATGTAACTTTGACCATAAAAAGAAATATACTTAAGACCTAGGCAGAGTCCTAGACCAACGGTTCCTATCTCTTTAGGTCTTCTTTATGTATTTCTGGGACAATTACATGATAACATCATCAACTAATTTATAATTTTTTCTTGTAGATTAACTTATTTAATGGTGGCACAAAACACACAAACACGTGGTACAGTGAGAGAGAGAAAGTATTTCTTGTGAAATAAGCATGGAAAAGTTTGGGCGTGGCTTTGAATTGTGGGGACACACAAAACTTGAAAATGAAAGGGACCACGACCGTTAATAAGTTTAATTAAGTAGCAAAATTATAATTTTTCAGACGATCTATTTAACCGATTGAATACCATATCGAAAAAGAAAAATGTGTAAATCATTTATTTTGAAATTAGTGGAAATGAACTCAATCAAGGTAAAAATCGACCGTAACCCAATCGAAAAGGCTTCTATTTTGAAACTAGTCGAAATCAACTCGATCAAGTCAAAATCGACCGTATTTTAGTCCAAGAGAAGTGGGATTTGGACCTTCAAGTTAGGCTTTTAAATAAATTCCTCTGCAAGGTATGGCTGACCCCATACTGGTAAAACTTCTCCATGTGTCTGCATTCTTATAGAAAGGAATCAATATACTAAACGTAAAAATTACTTTTTTTCTTCTCTCATAATTTTGAAGTCCAAGAAATAGAAAAAAAAATATATATATAAATATCAAGCTTTAGTCTTTAACTTGTTACGACTCTCTCTTTTACAACCCCAGTCTTAAACCAGTTTCTTCCTCTCACCAGGAGAAGAGATGAGTTGAGATGAAGAAGGTGGCGTCGCGACGTATTTACAGCAACTAAAGGAGGCATCCAAAGGGATCGCATTGATCCCAATTCTGTGCTTTCACAGTTCAACTTGGATTTGTAGTTAGGGTTAAACTGCATATACTGAATTTGGATCATGTGATCCCTTTGGATTCATCCTTTGGTAGCTTCCAACATGGAGATCTGATGAAGGCTTCATCACATAAATCACGCCCTGTAAATTATAGGTTTAATTCAACCTCTTTTCACTCTTATTATAAGATGAAGAGAGAGAGAAATATTTTTGTTCATATAAAATGCAGGCAGCGGAAGGAATCTAGCTAGTAAGTATAGAATATATAATTCTTTACTGATATTTATCAGATTTCTAATTCCATTATCTTGAATTCTTTGTATCATTTTGTTGAAATTTGCATGAAAAAATCCATGTAATAATGTGAAAGCAATTCAATCTTCTTGATTTATGGTTCAAAAGTAATTTTCAAGCATTAGCATTCCAGCTTAGTTTCTGCTTCCATTATTCTTGATTTTCTTATTCTTTTCATTTAGACCCTCAAATTTCTGAAATGGATTTATTTATTTAAATTTGTTTTAAACATCTCCCTATATAAATTAACAAGAGGAATTCACATTCTTTTTTTTTTTTTAATCTAGAATCTCATATGTGATTATTAATTAATTTTCACAAATGAATAGCTACTAGACTTGAATTTTATTTATTTAAATTTTATTTTTAATATTATTAGAAAGTGGAATGAGTTAGGTGTAAGTGAAGGGTGAGCAAGCAAATAAACGTATATACAGAATAGAAATCTCGTTAATTAATTGAAAATTTCCCATTGTTGCTTACTGCTTTCGCTACTCGATTATCGAATCTTTAATTAACCTTCAGACCTTCTGCCAATGGTTAGGCATATTCTTAAGAACCTGAATATTTGACTGTAGGCAGCTTGTTCATGCCTTTAGAATCTTTAACTATCCTCCATCTGAAGAGCTATATGAGCTTTAGAATTTGTTTTGCAGATGCATTTGTTTAAAGTAAATAAATTAAACCTTAGAATTAGAAGGTGACCTGGGGATAATTATTATTGAATCTTATGTTAGTTTGTCCTTGAGTGGTTGTAGAATTAAATGAATGGGAAAAAAGGGTTTTGAGTTCTCCTTTCTGTAAACTTTAACTTCAACAGCCCGACTAGGCACTAGGGTACAATCAAGTATGTCTCGATTTAAACCCGCCTCATAAAATTTAATTTGGACTATTAGAGTGAGAAAAACGTGCTCCTTAACATGCTGACAAATTCAATTTTTTTTCATCAAATGCATGATACATATTCTCATCTGTGACGATATTTGAACTTGAACTTTTAGTCGTAACCTAAAAAATTAAATATATATATTTTTAAATTTTATATTAACGCCTGAATTTAGCATAAGCATTTTCTCATGTACGAAAGGTTATAAGAATAGCCAAACCTTGGGCGTGCTGCATCATCAAGAGCCCTAATCCCATGTTTTGAGGACTTTATTTAGAATCCAAGGCAGAGAAGAATGATTTTTAAGGATGTCCTTTTGTCTAACTTTGAGTATCCCAAAACAAAAAAGAATCAAAATACATGTGGTGAGACCTTATTTAAAACAAAAATAGGTCCCCATACTTTGTCCTAAAGCTCTCTCTATAGGATCCTCCTAACACATGACTCTAACTTGCAGCTAGCCCACATTTTGCCAGTTACCAAAGCATAAAATTAGACACTTTACATTGGGAATATATATATATATATATATATATATATATTAGAGAAGTTGAAAGTAAAGAAAGTTTATATGTGGAAAAAGCTACTATAATGATACAATTCTTGCATCCTACTAAGAGTGAGAATTGATGATCATCATAAGGTACAAAGGACAATAAACAGTTTTCTAACTAGAAACATGTACGTTCTTTACCCCGAACGACGATTTCTATCATTTTAGTGGTCAAATGGATGGTTTATTATTTACTAAAAAATTAGAGATTATTTGTAGGTAATTATTTGGTGATTTCCAAATTTTTTATGATGCTAGGGGTTTCTTCTAACTTGTATACATAAAAGTAGGGGTGTCCAAAAGTCTCGAACCGAACCGGACCGAACCGAACCCGAACCGAACCGGACCGAACCGAACGGTTCTTCATAAATTAAATACCCGAACGGGTACCCGAATCGAGAACCGATGANTTCTTCTAACTTGTATACATAAAAGTAGGGGTGTCCAAAAGTCTCGAACCGAACCGGACCGAACCGAACCCGAACCGAACCGGACCGAACCGAACGGTTCTTCATAAATTAAATACCCGAACGGGTACCCGAATCGAGAACCGATGAGTATGGGTCGGGTCTCGGTCCTAAACCAAGAACCGAAATTAAATAATTTTTTTATTTTTTATATTAAATTAATTTATTTTTTTCTAAACAAATTAGCAAATTAATTAAATAAATCAAATCATTTCATAATTTTAATTTTAAAGCCCAATACCCAAATCATTTTAAAGCCCAAATCATTTTAAAGCCCATTTTAAAGACAAGAAACAATGGAGT
>CAIGRT010087445.1:0-18924 GCA_903798405.1 Fraxinus platypoda
ATGGTGTTAAGAATTCGAGATTTTGGTTTCGTTTGACATCCCGTGATAATCTCGAAAATTAAGATAATAAACAAGAAAAAAACATAAGGAGTGGCTGTGTTGGGTATAAGTTGGGTGGGTGGGTAAAAGGGGCGGTTGGTGGCTGTCACTGTCAGCATCATAAAGTAAAGAATTTTGCAGTGCCAAATCAGATTTTTTAAAATTCTGTAAGTCTTCTGTAATAAGTTTGCTGTACGTATAACATTATCCTTATGCGTATAAGGTTTTTAATGAAATTATGAATTCGATTTATACACATACGAGACAGTAGGTCAAAAATATATACATAGATAAACTATTTTCTTCGTGCACAATTTAAACTCTAAAATGAAGAGTTTAATATATATGTAGAAGAAATTAAATAATTCAAGAAATAACAAATATATTAGACTATAAACCACATGATAAATGATAGAATGTAAACATAGAAAGAATTATTCAATTTAATATGCAATCATTAACGATGCTGCATGAACATCATCATATACATATTCTTTTACACTTTGTTATTAGACATATTAAATTTTATAAAGTTTTTCCATCCAATCAACACTCGTCAACACTGACAATGTCAACAATCATGTCAAGAAAGGAGTCTATAAGTGACATTTTCTTGCGACTTTAGGTCAGTTTAGTCCATGGGTTTTGTAGAGTTGACAATGAAGTAGCCGGCCTACATTTCTGTTTGAGTTCGTCGACATCCAACAAATTCGTTTACAAATAAAATAGAACACAAAATATCTGTAATTGGAGAATACAAACTAACTTCCATTACTCCTTTATTGCATTCAAAACACAAAATCCAAAATGAATTCAAAACTCAACACAAAGAGAACAGCCCCTTATTTTTTTAAAACTCATTTTCAATCACACATTCTTCCATAAAATAATTTTATACGTAATTCAAAAAAATTTCCTTACTTAACCACATATTTAAAAAAAAATCAATATTTCAAAATACATTTTCATGCAAAAATGGGCCTCAAACAAGGGCATATAAAGATAAGAGTATAAAAATCTATGTTCTTTAGATAAATGTTAATTTTAAAAAGAAAAAATTCAAAAAATTATAATTACTATACGGATAGGATTTGTTCAAGAATTAGTTGGTCCATTAGGGGGAAAAAGGTCGCATTAACTTCGGTTTTTTTTAAAATTTCATGCATTATTATTCCAACGAGATATTCTTATTTATTCTCATATTAAGCATTTGTTTGATATGACTTCTACTAAATTTTACTTTTACTTCTTTTATGGAAGAGCTTTCTTGAAAAGTTATGTTGAGTCTGCTTCATTTAAAAGTTCTACTAGTAAAACAAAATAGTTTTAAATAATTATTCAAAAAGGTTCAAAAGCAATTTTTTAAATTCAGAAACAGTTTTTGACTTTTCAAGAACTCTGCCAAACGGACCCAAAAAAAAAAAAAAATTATCGAACAAGAAATCTAGTAGGAAAAATGAAGAAGTTATTGAAATTTTCTACTAAAGATATGTTTCGTACGTGGCTGTAGTACGCATATATGTAAAATTTATCTGTATTTATAGTATTGTCTAGTTCTATACAAATTCAATTATTGAATGAGTGCCATAAGTGGATAATAATGTATTTCTTAAAACAAAATTAAAATTTCTATCTTTAGAGATAATAATTTAAGTTCAATTCGAAAAATTAGTTATTAAGGATTGAGATTCATCTCCCTCGACATCATATAATTCGTAGATCTAACCAAAACTTGGGGAGATGAAAATCAATCATAAAATTGTAATACGGTTGATATAAGTAACTATTTTAACTTATAAGTGAAAATAACCTGTTCTTAAAAAGAATTATTATAAAACCTCACTTCCAAACAAAATTTTGTCTTTCAATGCGAAAATCCAAAATAATAATGATCCTCAAGCTGTTTTCGCTGTTACATTTTTTCCTCTCCGATCTTCTATACAGACGTGATCCCCCAACCTTCTCCTTTTAGCGCATAGTTGATTCCATAGGACGATTTTTGTCCGAAAGATGGCAATGGATGCAAACTAGTTGTGATCGCCTATTGATCGTTAGCTGAGCTCAAAAAATTCAATTAGCGCTCATCAGCTCGCGAATCTGACTCGCCATAGGTCATTGTGATTGCAGCTAATGCTGCCCATATTTGGAGCTTGTTTGAAAAGGATTAAAATCCAATTAAAATTGAAGATATAGCCGTTATTGAATCTCACTCGTCTAATAAAAGTCAACAATAACGACTAGTTTTGCAATTTTAATCCAATTTTAATCTCTACCAAACAAACTCTCATTTTGACCTGGGAAGGTGCAATAGAAATGAATATTTGGAGCTTGTTTGAAAAGGATTAAAATCCAATTAAAATTTAAAATATAGTCGTTATTGGATCTCACTCGTCTAATAAAAGTCAACTCCAACGGCTATATTTTCAATTTTAATCTGATTTTAATCACTCCCAAACAAGCTCTTGATTTGGATAAAAATTAGATTTCAGTAAATTTTGATATAAATTAATATAATATATTGTAAAAACAAAAAATAAATTGATAAAATATGTAAATTCCATAAAATAGTTGAAAATGAATTAAGAAAAAAATGAGTTCAAAAAAATTAAGACCAAACAGGGACATAATGACACCTGCCGGCACGTACCATCAAGTGACAACTGCTGCCAAATCAAATTCAAACGGCTGCCGGAATTTGAAATTAAATCTTTCTTTTATAAGATGTCAAACATAAAATAGAAATTATGAGCTTGCAATCCTACTTAGCTTGCCCCACTAAAGGCAAGCCAGTCCCTAAGCCCAGAGGTGGACGAACCGAACCAACTCGGCTCGATCAATTGCCATCACTACATCAAAGTGATGAACAAATGGCTTATTCTTATTTTTCACAAAGGTATGAAAGGCAAACACTTAGTTTTAATTAAATCTAAATAAAAAAGAAATAGAGAAGAGAGGGAAAATAAAATAAAATAAAAATAAAAATTGACCTCCCCACAAAGATATACAGAGTATGTACTTAAAGTCCAATCTATCACACATGCCACTAGTATGCATAGGACACTAGTTATATAAATTTACATTTTCTAGTCTTCTTTAGATAGCAAACCCTTAACTCTTCCCTTACAATTATTTACAGAATAAATAAGCAGTCCTATACTCTTGATTACCTTAACATGATACACAATCAATCTCTAAGTGAAATTAATTAGCTCAAAGAAAAGCCAAAAATATCAAGTAATAAAACATCTCTGGCAATTTAAAAAAAAAAAAAGGAGGCTTCAACCAATGGAGTTGGTAGAAAATTTCAGCTGCACTGTAGCTGACTATCCAGTTTATTTTGCTATAAATTTATTAGAAGGAACAGAACCAGAAGCATGATTCAGCGAATCTGCAAAAGATGCCCCTCAAGATTTCTTTGGCAAGGATGTTCTTGGAAGGATGGAGTTGGCGAGATCTTCATTCAGCTTGACAGGTAGCGGTGGCATCTGCTTCATTAATTCCGGCATGTCATTTAAGCTGCATTCAAATAATTCAGTTTAGCATTTTGGAATTATTTGAGTCTGTTATATAATTAACACATGATGATTTGTTATAAATGCTCGAGTCCAAGAGAAGTTATTGTGGTCTACTCAAGCGTCATGTGTGGAGCTTTATAGATTTAAATATCCACAATCTAACCTTCATAACATGTAACATTTAATTTGTGTCACAGTACTGTTAGTTTTGGAAGGGCAGGGCATATATATGGGGTTGGATGAGGGGGAGGGGGGTGGGTTCATTCTTATGCTCGCACATTATTATTTCAACCTTCAAATGCAAAAATAGGCATGGACATTCATTTCTGAAGACAGTTAAGACTACAGATTAGCATTCTTGTTGAGACTAGAACTCATTAATTAAATATATTTATGATCAAATCAAACACGAAGCAATTCCACTTCTTTTCTTTTTGGAATTTTTCATTTTGGCAGTTTTCATTTCTTCTGCTCTTTATTTGGGGAGAGACGTGGACACGTTTCACAGTTTAGGGAGGTGTCCCAAATGTAATATCTAGGGAGGAGATAAGTTCTTATGGAGGACTACTCTATGGTTTTTGAACTACAGGAATTAAAATCTGAAAGCTGGTGGCATCTGTTTCCTTTTCTGCATCTATAGAAATTTATTCTTCCAAGAAACTGATCGAAACCAAAATAAAAGAAAACATCCACTCTACATCAAATCCCTGAAAGTCATACATCCACAGAGACGACAAGCTCAGTAATATTAGTCACAACTATTATAATATATCCTTCTGAATATGTTTTACAGGATTCAGAAGATCACCATTTTAAGATGCTAAAAGAGCTTTCCATACCATAGATTAATAACGCAGCTAAGACTATGTTGTTCTTGGATTCAATAGTCATGTTTCTGTTTTTCTATCTACACCAAGTCACCAACAAACTAAACCTTGTTCCCGTCGGCTTCAGTTTTTATGTTTGGGAAATGTTTATACAAGGTTTAAAATATAAAGATAAAAATGAGTGGTGATTGTACTTGCCGATCTCTCGAAAAGTGTGGATAAAAATTAGGTGTTTATAAACCGTTAATAAATATGAGCTAGGCAATTTTATAAACTGATTTGCATAGACAAAACATGTTTGATATTGACATTTTTTAGGTTTTACATTAATTTCTTCCTCTCTACAGCCTTGACCAATAACATTGCAGTTAGAACTCTTTTCTTGCCTTATCAATGAAATGTTTGAAATTTGAAAATGAAGACTAAAAAGAATCTTAAAATGTTGAACATTGATAACAGGCAAATTATTTATGAAGACCAAATCAGGAAAAACACATTTAACAAATAAATGGAAAAATTACTGAAAATAAGTATGGAAATCAATGAATGCATCTATGCTCTACAAAAGATCCACACATGCCACACAGGGACACTTGAACATATAAATGTAGAGTGTATTTAACGTACTCGCTTAAGATAGCCAGGATATTGTTTCGAGCTTGACAGAAGAGATTGATGTTCTCATTTATCTGCATGTAAATACAATAAGAAAAGTAAATATAAATATCATGAATCACTGCTAAGGAGGAAGCTTCCCAGCTATGTTTGATACTCTGATGAGGCAGCGAAGAGAGGGCATATATAATATGGGTATTAATTAAGCCCTCGTTTGGTGGGGATTAAAATCAGATTTTTAGTAGATTTTGATAAAAGTTGATGAAATGTGTGCTTGAAAAGTTATGTCCCACGAAATATGTGGTTAAAATTAATTGTTAACTTTAATTCAGATTAAAATCTAAATTTTAATAGCTACGGAGCAAAATGTACGCCATGTTCCCATAAATATCTTAATAAGATGCATATTCACAAACTCATATTTATAATGCAATAGCATCCCTTAATTTCCTAAGTCAGAAAATTTAAACAATCCTTCACCGAATTCAATATTCAGATCAAGTCATCATTTGACAAAATCCAACAACAATATCCATTAGTCCAGACGCTTAAACAACTAGTAATATGCAACCAGCAATAATTATTGTCCACAAAAATCAAAGACAAAGTGAGTTGTTTGGATGTCCTACCATATAATGTTAATCCACCTTATAATTCAAGCTTAACTTATAATATACACCAGACAACTGGTGCATCTACATGATATTTGGAGTCCAATTGTTCCCTCCCAAAACATATTAAGAGTCTGTCTGGTGGTCATTTTGGGCCAATTTTAATCAATAAAGTGACCGTTAGTAGGGCCCGCACCACTCATGGCCGGTCAAACATTGCGGCTGATGTGATCCGCAACGGTAGGAAAAGCAATTATTTTGGCCAATTTCTTTGATACCAGACAGGCCCTAAGCCAGGTAAATTGCTAAAAATGGATTCTCATCAATTGTTAAAGAGCAACAAATTAAGCCCCTGTTTAGCCTCCATTTTCTAGAACTCATTTTTCTCCAAATTCATTTTCAACCACATATTTCATGGAACTCATAAATTTGATCAACTTTTCAACCACACATTTCATCAATTTTTATCAAAATCTACTAAAAATATGACTTTTAACTAAACCAAATAGGGTCTAAATAAGACATCTTTAAGCAACGAAAAAAAGAAGATATTAGTCACTTTGTCATTATTCACCGAGATTCGCATAGGGTTCACATCCTTAGAATTTCTAATTGATAGATATATCTTTTGAAAAAAGTTAGATATTAAAAATGAAAAATAAAACTAACTATTATAGATCACCTTGAAAGCAGCAAAGTTTGCAGAAATTTGATCCAGGGCTTGAGCACTTTGCTCAAGAAGCTGTCCAGTTGCTCCACCAATGGCTGCAATTCATAGAAACTTTATGTACTCTTCATTTTTTAATAGCTTTTTCAGTAGTTTGCAAATAAAATAAATATTTAAGGGGTAAAAAAGAAAAATGTCTCAAGAATAAGAATTGTGGACTGCACCTTTACTTTGTGCATAAACAACTCAAGTAAAAGTTCAGAATAGACCAGCAGAGGTTCTGGAAAGGATATTAAATGAGATAATTACATTTTAATTGCATTTTTGCTTTCATGGATAAGCTAAGTGTGGCCACAGGCAGCATGATGACGTAATTGGATAGTCCTAGTGAGAATGATTTTTTTTCCATTTTGAGGCCAATAAATTTAAACTAGGTTGTCAAATTTACACGCTTGGTGGAAGCACTTTCAGTTTCAAGTTAATGTTTAATATCTACTGTAAAATATATATTATTACAGTTCTATCTTTTTTACTTGGACTTCAACATGATAATTGTGCTTAGAATATTGTGTCTCTGGGGAAAAAGGATTAAACCAGGACTAGTTCTATATAGATCTGTGTTTCTTATGCATAAGTTTTCTTGGGATATTTGGATGCTGATTGGTCTTAAGGAAGTTCTTTAGCCTATGGCAACCTAGTTGGGCACTTCATTCGAATTCCTTTATAGAAAAATCATTTTAAGAGTTAAATGCATTTATAATGATCTATGAGTGTCTAAAATTAGAAACGAATCAGAATCTTGTGAAAGAAAGAGGTTTACTAGTCCTAATTAGGCCATATAACATTGTGATTTTCTACCAACTGCAATGCAGAAAAATTGATACTGCTATATGCATTTTTTTTTAATTCACACTGAGTTTTTTATTTCATGCCTAAGAACGTAAAACTGACGCATTATATGGAATGCCAATTATTTTGCTTGAGAATGAAAAATTAAAAGCTAATTATCCCATATAATATCCTTTTCAACTGTTCGAGATCATTAAAATAGCAACATCCTCTTTGCATGGGCAGGGGTGTTGAAATACCTTTTAAATGCACAGAGAGGAAAAGAGTATTGAGAATAACAAAATTTAGACCCCAGATTATCAAGTAGAAGGTGCAATCATAGGAAATGGCAAGAGAAAGCCACATGTTATTACTGATAAAAATAATATTTACTTTGTAAAAGATTCTAGAATAAGAACCGTGAGATTATTGTTTTGACAAATGAAGCACAAACGGGTAGTAAGATTGATCCACAAGAAGTTAAACAAACTCTTGAAATAGTTTATTTAAGATATTGGCAAAAGCTTAAGCAAAAAGAAATAAGTGAAGCATAATTCAAAGTTAATGGGTGCGTATGGACCAACCTTTATACGAAATTCCATCATCATTGTCCATTGAAATCACTGATTGAGCATATGGAGGGACATTGGAGCGGTTTGCAACTTGCGATGATTTTGTCAAAGAATCTGTAGCTTTTTCCTGAGGATCCCAAACAATGAAAATGGAAATTATTTAAGGGGAAAATCTTCTGAAATCAGAAATGACCAAAAACAAAAGATTAGAGTTATCACTCTGTTTCCAAGCACCATGGCTATGGGGTTATACAATCAGAACACCATACTAACAGAATAGGTTAGAGAGATCGATGGATGCAAATGCCTGCAGCACTATTTATACTGAAGATTCTTTTGCGTGCTTACTTTTTCTGAGGATAAGATCAAATGAAGGAGGGTGGGCCTATTTGACAGCTAAAAAGTTCAATGGCGTAGTTATCCGAACAGAAATACATTAAATAGCATCCTATCCATTGCTCAAGGATGTTCTCGTGCTTACCAACGACATAATCAAGTTAGAAGGATCAATAAGGTAAATAAATGAAACCAAACAGGACTTACAGAAGAGTTGGAACGTTATAACCACCTTCACACCAGAATAATAATTTTCATTTTAAGAAATAGGCCACATAGCCTGTGAATAAGTGTCCTATTGAGGGGGGGGAATCAAGGATTCCGACCTATTTTTGGGTAATTAAGCAAAAACAATACCAAGATAAGCTATGAAGCACCGACACGAACACAAAATTTTTCAAAAAAAGTACTGACACAACACTTCATTGACACGTTGATTAAATTCTTTAAAATCCTTCATTTATATAGTATAAATTTAGTTTTATACTTGTTATTAATTTTTTTGTCAAAATCTTTTAAATATAAGTATATATTTGTTATTTAATAATAACTTTGAGTTAAAAATATATCTTTCTAAGAAAAAATAACCATGACAAAGTATTCGAGGAGTGTCCGTTTCCGAAACTTGCCTGACAAGTGTCGGATATGGACACACTACCCTAGTAGAAGTGTCCGCAACAATACAGAGAAGATAAACAATTAATCAGTTATAGCATATAACAGTTATTCCCTTCCTGATAATAGATCAATGAGGGTATATCCTCAAAAGATTACACTAGCCTACCAGATATACTAGAAAAACAAATGGCCTGCAGGTAATTTTTTTTAAAGAAATTAAAAAAGGCCACACTATAATCCCATATCACCTTTAACCTTGACACACTCCTTCTGGTTTCAGCTTTCCATCGTATGTCGCTCAGAATCTCCTTAGAAAATTACTCACCAGTCCTTTCAACCCTCTTGAATTTCCAGCTGCTACATTCTTTCCACCAGACATGAGCAGAAGAAAGAGTAATATTATTCTATCATTACTCAAAGCTCCCCCCTTTAAAGGCTTCTCATGTATATCTGTTTATGTATACGTTTGAATGCTCACAAGAGGTGTGATACTACACTAAAAAAACTAAAATGAGAAAATATATGTAATAAAGTTCCAATCTCAGTGTCAGAGAAAAGAAAGCTGTCCATGTTTCTGCCTTTATAGTTTGTCAACCATTGCCAACCTATCACTTCACGAAAGGAAGACAGAAAACCTTTGAATCCCCTTTTGAACCATACCAGCTTCTACCAGGGTGGTACTACTGCACCCTTTTTCCTGTCAAACTTTCAAACACTGTGACATGAAAACTGGCCACTTGTTTTGATGTGCACACAAGCTCATCTTTTGCGTTCATTCAAGGTATGAGGTAGGTTGCAGTCACCTCAATCAATTGTTCTCGGTCTCCTGCAGTGCTATAATTTAACTTACAGCAGCTGTTAAAAAAATAATAATAATAATGCCTAGGAATGTCGGCTGAGAAAACCAGATTTAAATGACTTATGGGGTGCCAGTTATCATGCCACAGCTTTGGCAATCAACCATTCACACAGGCTCAATGGACATCATAACCTCTTCTGCAGGCCACAGCAGCTTCCTTCAAGTCACATGTTCAATCTAGAGAACCAGATCTAATTGACCTAGGAAACCTTGGGGGATACCAATCACATGACTCAGAAAGGTCATTTACTTTTATTGCAATGAAGACATTCCAAACTCATCTGATGTCTTCTTGATTCTGTTCCAAGTGCTGAGATAATGTCATATATGTACTTGGCTATTTTAAATTTACAAATTGAAACAAATCAAGCTTCTCCTCATACTGCAAACTAATAATCACTTATCCTGTTGAAAGCATTCATGAGAGACTAGAGAACACGAGCAAGTAAAACAACATCATCTCACACTCTACTATGCCTAAATTGGTCTAAGATGCAATTGTGAAGACTTACGTCAATATCAATAAAGCAATCACTATATTAAAGGCCCTTTTTCTTCATTGCCCTGTGTAGCGGGGGATTCAGGGCACAATACTTACTATAAAAGCACCAAGTATAGATATAATTATAAATTCAGGGCACGATACATACTATAAAGTCACCAAGTCTAGATACTCTATCAAAACTCATATAACCAAAAATAACCACCATAAACATATGATTTCAGTTGTTCACAAGGCTCTAATACATCAAGGAAGTGAGGAAGATAAGTAAGAGACTAGTCAATCTGAATCATTATTCTCTATACAGCAGGAACTGGAAGGCCACTTCTTATTCCATGTAGACGTTATTACTGGGAGCATTAAGATGCCTAAATATATTATAGAGTTTCGTGTAGTAAAAGGAGTCAATTGAAGTGTTATAAAATACTAACATAAAATGTTAAAAGTGAGAGAGGTGACTCGTCCTTAAGCATTCACAGATAGCTGGGGACAGATAATAACGCACAAAATGTTTAAGTACCTTTTTGTCTTTACTTTTCCTTGATGAATTGTGATCATCTTTCCTTCGCTTGCCATTTTCCTTTTTCTGCAAGCAGTGGAACATTTAGGTCAAAATTGATGTAATTAGCTGAAAATTATAGAACGGATAGGATTTAGTGTGACTGCTAACTTCACTCTTGCTCTTATGATCCACCACTGACCAAATTTCATTTATTAATGTGCATGATGGACTTTGCTTCCAATTTTAATTCTCTGATCATATGTCTTCCATTTTTATCAAGACTACAAAATACAACTTGTCTATAAAAATCTGCCTCTGGTAATACATTAACCCTCTCGAAAGAGTGAAAATCAAACACGTGAATTGAATCTGGCATCATAAACTAGAAATTACAAACAATATCCTCTTTCCGGGTAGTCTCACACTGGCCTTGAATCCTTTACTCAAAGTTAGAGGTTCGTCACCACAGTTAAACAAGGTTCGAGGACTAACAATTCATAATTAAAACTACAATATGTTATGTAAATTTTCAATGTTACAACTATATAAATTATCAGCATTAGTTAAACGAAGAAGAGAAGGTCATGTACGTACAGTCTCTGTATACAAGCTCATGCAACGTTGGTGCCTCTTTGAAATTAAAACTATGAACTGAAGAGGAAATAAAAAAGGAATTGAGGTTGGGCAAGAACCACATCGAATCCCACTGAAGAAAGAAGTGGTGATGCAGATAAACAAAGAGATCAAATATTCGATTCACTTCATTATGTCCTTTATTTTATCACTATATTTTATTGTTCAATTAAAGACTTTAATTAGGGGTTATTTTGACATTTTCGGTTGTTAAAGTTTTCGTGCAATTTTATTATTTAAGCTAAAACTAGGATTGATTATTAGTTGGTAGCTTTTATCTATTAATAAAGCTTTTGAAGAGTTCTTCAAATTTCGGTCCAAATTAGTATCTCTGCGCGTGGACAATTTGTGATATTGGGATCTTTGATTCTCTTCCGCCTACGTCATTTGGTATCAAAGCTCAACTGTCCTGAGAATGGTGAAACGCTTAATGGCAGAAGTTATTTTCGTGATGAGGATGCAAAACTACAACAAGAGTTCCTTGTGATTAAGCTAATGAAGAGAAAATAATTGCTTCGACAACTGGTAGTATTGAAAAAGAAAATTGATTGGCTACTACAATGGTGCGAAGGCTCAATGGTTGTAGAGTTGACAATAGTGGAGGAGGACTGCAACGGTGATGACAACCTTTTCATCCCTCTCAATCTCGAACAAAGAATGGATATAGATTCGGGCCAGGGCTACAATGGCCCACCCGTTTTTGACACCGTAATCGATGAAGATGTAATGAAAGAGTGAGTACAAGAAGATATAGTGGACACTGTGTGGTGATGGTCAATAGGATAATGACTGCAGAGTGGATGTCAAAGGTAATAAAATTCTAAAAGCTATAGAAGACCATTATGTTGTTAATGAAAAGATGAAGGACTATGGATGAATAAAGGAAAAGGGTTATTGATTTGCATTCATCATTATATACGGAATGAACATGGAAAATATTCTTCCAAATTGAAGAGCCATTATGGAATTGGTGATGATAGTTTGTAAGTAAATATAATTGCATACTCGATTTCTTTCGCAACTCTTCATCAATATTTATTTTAGGGATATCAGCTTAATATATTAGGGGTGGGATGTCTCCTAACAAGTGGGAGCCTAATTGCTATAGTATTTGAAAAGAATTTAATGCAACACTATGAAGAACCCTCTCTTAATGCTATGGGAATTATAGCAATGTGTTTGTGTGATGTCATGAATGAGTAGCATAATTTGGTAGAGCATAACTTATTGTCTAATTTGCAACATTCCATGGAGAATGGGTCACAAATTAAAAGAATTGAAATGAATAATTTAAATCAATCTCAATGCTCGGCGCAATAAATGGATTTCATTGCTTTATTACCAATTCGATTACCATTACAAAAATGTCAGATGAGAAAATAATTCAAGATTCGTGGGCGAATCTTCTGCATCCCGGAGACGATGATCGAGATATATATAGAGATAAAATATTTGATTCACTTTATTATGTCCCTTAATTTATCACTTTGTTTCATTGTTTAATGACACACTTTATTTAGGGGTTATTTTAACATTTTAGGCTGTTACGATTTCAAGCGGAATTTTATTATTTAAGCTAAAACTAGAAGTTGATTATCAATAGTCGTTTTTAAATATTAATAAAAATTTTGAAGTTTTTCAAATCTGTCTAAATTGGTATTCGTGCACAGTCAACAATTTGTGATCTTACATTCTTCAACTCTCGACGCTTCCTCTTACATCACGTGGTTAATTGAGTCTATACCAACTAGATAGAGAGGGATAAAGAAGCATTTGTGAAATATGGGGAGATGAGTTTTTTGTCTTGGTAAAAGTCTTCTTTACACATCATTTAATGATTTCCCATTAAAAACCTAGTTCTCGATTTATGATGCACCGACACGGACACGTGTGTCCGACACGATACGTGTCGGATACACCGACACGCGATTTTTAAAAAAAGTACAGACACGACACGCTGATTAAATTATTAAAAATTCTTCATTTATATAGTATAATTTAGTTTTATACTTGCTATTAATTTTTCTTGTTGAAATCTTTTAAACATGAGTACCTATTTGTTACTTGCTAATAATTTTGAATTAACAATATATAATATTTCTAATATAAAAAGAAAAATGATNTATATAGTATGAATTTAGTTTTATACTTGTTATTAATTTTTTTATTGAGATCTTTGAAACATGAGTACCTATTTGTTACTTGCTAATAATTTTGAATTAATAATATATAATATTTCTAATATAAAAAGAAAAATGATTACAGTAGAGTGTCCGAGAAGTGTCGGTATCGACTCATGTCCGACACGAACACGCTACCCTAATTGAAGTGTCCGTGCTATAGAGTACTCGATTTTTGTTGATTTTTATTTTGGACAATTAACAAATGATTTTACCTTATTCGGATATTGGAAATATCTAGGTATCATTTATGATTACGTACTGTAGAAACAGTTTTACAAAAAGAAATATCCCATCATCCCATTAAAGTCCATTTGGAAATTTTGCATCCCTTACATAATTAAGGAGTTGCTATGGCTGTTTTTTTACACGAAATCTAATGGCAGGTTTTTTACACGAAACTTATTTGAGAACTAGTTCAAAACTCTCATGGTGTATGATCTACATAAAGGACTCAGACCATATGGATAATTTGGATTACTTATAATACTGTAAGATGGCTGAGGTGGAGCTTAATCAGGCGGTTTATTTTAGTTGATTTTTTCGGGTAAGTGTAATGAATTACTCCTTGAAAAGCCAAATGGCTTTGATAAGGGCATGATGGGTGTGGTTATGTGGATTCTGGGGAATTTCGACAGACAAACAGGAGGATTTTTTAAGGACGGAGCCAGAAATTTCTGAATTATGTAATGGCATCGTTACGGTTTTCTACAGGCAATGAGTTCAAGGCCATTATTTTCTCTTTCATTGTTCTTAGCTATAAATATATGTTGCATGATTGACTTCTTTTTTATTTACTTGATGTCTGAGTATTCCTTATGCCCTTGACAATTGTAATTACGCTTCTATAATTAATAATTCAAGTTTCTTATTAAAAAAATACACTATATTCTATAAAAAAAATTACACCCAGATACCAAGTTTTACAAACTAATCACATCCAAAAACCTTGTGGATGTGCAAGCACATCTATATAGGTTTGCATTGTACTTTTTCCTTTTCCATTTTTCTCAATTTTAAAGTACAAAGACCGGGGCTGGCATGGAAATTATCCCCAAAATTTAAAGTACTTCTAGTTCCTCAATCCCGATCATTATTTCCTGTTAAACTTTGATTTAAAAAAAAATCAGATGCCAAAGCAATTCTGTAAGGCTATTTCTAAAAGCAAATAACCATAACCACTGAAATGAGGAGAAAGAAAACGACAAGATAAAAGCTTACGGTCATCCATCTACAACGTAATGCCACATCCCGAACTGTCTTATCTTTTAACGCCTGAGAAATTTTAGCATACCGAACAATGTTGGTATCAGAGTTATATCTGCAAAAGGGTGCATTCAGAATCGGATCAGTGTGCAACGTCCAAGCTATATCCACAATAACATAAAACCAGCTACATGGGAACACATTTGGTCCTTTGGAGTGGAATTATTCTTTCTAAATTGGCAGTAAATATGTCAAATAAATGAACACTGATATGAAATTCAGCAATTTGTCTTGGTCTGACCAAGAACATTGCTTTTCAAAGCTGATGGGAATGCGAATTATAATAGATTAAAATTTTGACGAATTGAGAGCTGAACTTGAAAATGAGGCATTTCCAGCTAAACCTCAAAGCATCCACATACTATGAGGGTACTATTCTATCACAGTTCTCATTATGTGCAAGTTGGAATCTTTATTGTCTCCATCATGGTGATATACAATTGAAATCACTACAAAATGTTGGATGTCTGAATGCTAATAATATTGTTCACTTAAGATAGAGGTATAATTGTTAGTTTGCTCTTGTATTGTGTTGCACTGATATTTCTTATCCATATAAAGGATATTGTGGCAAGTCTCATTGTGTCCATCTAGGAGTAGAGAGAATATAATAGAGAGGCACGACTTTCCATACAATATGTAATTCTCTTTTTTCTATGTCATTTATATTGAAATCTTTGCTTATACAACTCAATTCATCCAATTACTACAAGGATGAACCCAATCCGAAATATGAACCATAAAAGAAGATACATATTAAACCAATCACAAGAAATACTAAAATTGCAAGTGGCCATACTCTTACATTCAGAGTGAATCATCTGAATTGTATGTTCTTAAGTGCTTTCAATTTTCTCTATTTTGTGTTATTATTGCTCTTGGTAATGCTAGAATAGGCATTAATCCATAACATAATCCATAACACAAAAATACAGACTTCTTTATTTCCTATTTTACTTTGTACAAATTAGCCAAAACCCAGTATGTGGTATACCCACCACAGTATTCATCGTCCTCTGGAGACTGAAGGAACCCACATACCTATTACCTATTAGACTCCAAGATTTTTCTTTTTTAAGATTGCATAATTGTGCTTCCATTTCATAAATTATTTTAGAAAGAGACGCTGATGTCAAATTTCAAACCTCTCAATACCCACAGGTGGTAAATAATCAACAATTTCGCTAGATACCCACCCAGAATCATCATCTTATACATACAAGTTCTAAAATTGATTATATCGACAGGAGAACACCCAAAGACCCAAATTCAGCACAGAAGATTTATGATGAAACTCGCCATATTCAGGCAAGTTGAAATGATAGCAAAAAATTAAAAAAAGGCCAGCACCTAAACACGTAATACATATGTTTGCCTATAGGCATACAGTAATAACATACATTTATGCAGAATCAAAAGGAAGAAGAGGAAGAATCGGGAGCTAACTTTGTAAGTAAGTTTTCGAGTGTGGACTGTTCTTCAGGGGACCAGTCGACTGACAAGCCGGGGTTGTGGCGGAGGGCAGCCTGGGTAGATCTCGCCATAGAATCCTCCTGCCCGCCGTTTCCACTTCTAGCGCCACCATTCGCATTCTCCTGCCCGCCGCCGTTGATGTGGCTATTATTATCATTATTACCGTTGCTATGACCCGCTGAAGGATTCGCACTTGCAGCCATCAATAATCTACTCTGAAATTCAGAAATTTGTCTACAAATCTATTCTGCTGATGGAAATTTCAGTAAAATTAATGGAATTGATAAAAATTTGGACAGAAAACAGCTGGAAATGCTAAATTAACAGAGGAAATGGAGAGATTTATATATTTATTAAAGAAATTGGATAAACATCAGGTAGAGAAAATATGTACGGAACATGGATTTGGTTTTTAAATTTATAAATTAAGCAGCTTTTGGCCTTTTAGGATTAGACTTTCTTGTAAAATAATTGAGGGCTTGGATCGTTTTGTAAATTAAAAGTTATAGTGGAGGTCCTTAACTTATTGAATTTATGTAGATAGATCCTTAACTTTTTTATACAATTAGGAGCTTGTTTGGGAGAGCTTAAAATCCAATTAAAATTGAAAATATAATCGTTAATGGGTCTCACTCGTCTAATAAAAGTCAACAATAACGGTTAGTTTTTCAATTTTAATCCGATTTTAATCTCTACCAAACACACTCTAGAGTCAGCTTCGTTGTGCCCAAAAATAAAAAATAAAAAAAAGGCAGCTAAATTATTTTGTTGAACATAAATTTTATAGTTATTTTTTACAAAAATGCTATTTTTACATCAAAAATTATACATAAGGATGTACATCATACTCACATGGAGGTGGGACCCACTTATATAAAATATTTTTTTATTGAAGCGGGTCCCACCCCCCATGTGAGTGTGATGTACACGCCTATGTACACCTTGATGTACCGGTAGCAAAACCGTATTTTTTAGATTGAAAAAACATATTTTCTTTGTTTCTAGAAAAATAAGGAGATCAAAGCAAGCTTTCGCCCTATGTTTGATTAACGTTTTTCACTATGTAGTTAATTTTACAAACAGTTTATATATTAAGGGCCTATTTGATGTAAGTATTTTTAGAATAGATTTTGGGAAAAATTATTTTTTGAAAAATTCATGATTAAAAAGTAAGAAAAATTATGAATTCACGTATAAAATTATTTTACTACAAGAATGTGTATTCAAAAATAAATTTGGAAAAAAAAAAAATTTTTGCACCAACGGTGGCTATCTAAAATTGTGTATGTTGAGTAAATGGCCATACATTAATGAAACATTTAATTGACAAATTAACCAACATTATTGGAACATTTAATTGAATAAGAAACGTTGAAATCTATATGGCAAATCAAAAATTGATGAATGATGATTTGGTTACTTGAGAAGAAAGTTGCAAAGTGTTATATTTTTACGTTGCTGAATTTTTTAAAGAATATTTTTCTTTTTTTTTTTCAGTTGAAAATGCAATATTACCATGCTAAAATTTTGCACTTGGCACTACATAAATTATATTTTGGTTGACGGTATCAGATAATACACGACAGTATTAAAAAAAATCAAATTTCTTCTATTATATTATTTAGTCCTACCTCGTATTGTATTGTGTACTAAATGAGAGAAGTTTCGATAGAATAATCATATATACAAACGTAATATGATCATCCATTCAAATCAGTTCGAGTCATTCAAAATGTAAAACCACATCACACCCTCACCCACTATATTTCTTTCTTAGCACATCGGTAACTAAAAGTTCTACCATAAGTGCATAAAAGATCGTCCCATTGAANAAAACCACATCACACCCTCACCCACTATATTTCTTTCTTAGCACATCGGTAACTAAAAGTTCTACCATAAGTGCATAAAAGATCGTCCCATTGAAGTTTTTCTCATACTAAACATAGACCAAATGTTCACATTAGATTGATAATATACTAAATTGTGAATCTTGATTAGGAGGAGTAAACATATACGAGTCTTAATAAAAAAACCTTCGAAGTCGAATACTTTGATCACTATTACATGATTTCAAATCGAACAAATATACAAAATAATATGTGATAAGATTGTGTTCAACAAGTTACAATTATGGCGAGTTTGATACGTTGACTAAGCAGTATTATACACTACTAAGGAAGAAATAAGTTAAAATAATCGTTCTTCAAAAAATATGTATTGGTGTTATGAAACTAATTTCTTCCACACACTATAATCGAAAGGCCCAATCGAGTGCAATACAAATTACTTCTTCAACGATCTTCAAATCATTGCTTAAACATTTGAAAATCTCCATAGCCGTTGAACTGACCAAACGACACCTAGTGAAGTACAAAATTCTGAGCCATCCCTCAAAGCCTGCAATCCGCGATCACATAGATTCCTACATCTATTCATATGAGGCATTTTCAAGTTTTGACTGTTTAAACCAATAGATTCCCACCCTGTAACGCTAATTTCATGACATAACACCAAGTTCCACTCTTCGAGCAATGGACACCGCTTTGAAATTGCCAGAATATCTCATCTCCAACGATTTTGCACGAAACTTGAGCACTCAAAGATTTGTGGCAAATCCAGCACAAATTGATAACAACCCATCTCCTTAAATGCACCGGATTAGGTTAGACACACTCAAGTACTCAAGTCCGTCTCCACTGACAATACTCGTTATTCCTCACGCTCAAGCTTACACGATTCAGCTTCTAAATAAGTAAGGGGTTGTTCTCTTTGTGTTTCAGTTTTGAGTTTTGAATTTATTTTGTGTATTGTGTTTTTAGTGTCTGTTTTGAAATTGCTGAAAATGCATTTTTTTTGTCATTTTGAAAAACTGTTTCTC